>OY294068.1:124197073-124373008 GCA_958510875.1 Endomychus coccineus | reverse complement strand
TCTAAACTATAACTAATTCCATGTGTGGTGTGTGTGTTTGAGAGGGAGTAACCTTCCGAGGTAAACATAAAAAATGATTAGCATCATCTAACAATTTGAATATGTTCAGTTCATATCCATGATACAGAATATAACGTGAAACTAATTCGATTTACATCAGCAAACAAACAGTGTTCCCTTTAAAAAGTGACAGCCACAATCGATGAACTTCCGATAAAACTAAAGGTGACCACGCACGATCGGCTTATATCTCATGAACAACGATGAAACTGAAATTACTATAAATCAGTTACATGATGAAATCGTGAGAAATAGGAGAGAACTGGAAAATTCAGTTGAGGCTAGCGAAGCACGAGTTTCAATGAACTCGAATCCTGGTAATAAATTCAAAAAAATAGGGAAGGAAAATCTTGAGCTGAAAAATAAAGTCGAGATTTTAGAAAGAGATAGCAGAAAGGAAAACTTGATAATTTTCAGCCTCAATAGAAATTCCAGAGATGTGTCCGTTGCTTTCATCTGTAGTCAAATAAAAAAGTTACTAGCTGTCAACATAACTGAATCAGACATCAGTAACATATGTTCACTGGGTAACGCTGATAACACTCCGATCGAACTAGAATTAGGAACTCAATTAAGAAAAAAAGATATTCTTCAGTGTAGCAAACTAAAAGGCTCGAATGTTTTTATTGCTCATGATCTCTCGGAGAAACAAATAACTGAAAATAAAATCCTAAGAAGATACCTATATCAAGCTAGAGAAAGTACCAACGATCGGAGCTACATTAAAGGAAACAGGCTTTTCGTTAATAATATAGCTTATACTGTTGATGACTTACAAAACGAAGAAGATGGATACATCAACAAAGCATAATAGTGCCCCTCCAATAACAAACAGTTGTCCAAATCGATCATTGGAAATAGAAAAAGACGCGCAAGAACATATAATTTGGAAACCTCGCATAAACATAGAAGAGAAAGAAGAAACAAAAAATGGAATAAGGAAGGAGAAAAAATACAAACGGATTTGGAGGCACTTCACAACACCCCGAACTGGAACAATTAAAAAATCAACTGGACAAACAGTGCCATTAAACAAGAAAGTTGTAAGGAATAGCCTCAGGTCCAATAAATGAATCTTAAATTTTTTTTATTATTCCTACAAACATTTTTTTTCTCATTTGTTTCATAACGATTTCTCTCAATAATCAGATCTAGATTCAGATGAATTTACACCCACTTAGAAATATTCAGATTCGCATTTTATAG
The DNA here is from genome assembly GCA_958510875.1 of Endomychus coccineus. Lineage (NCBI taxonomy): Eukaryota > Metazoa > Arthropoda > Insecta > Coleoptera > Endomychidae > Endomychus > Endomychus coccineus. The sequence goes on along the minus strand of OY294068.1, from coordinate 124,371,742 downwards.
AAATGTATTTATCTCTGAAATATTATTAAGCTGGGCTACAATGGATCAATATATTCGAGACTTTGAACTGAAAAAATGGATACTTTTAGTTATGAAACAATATCCCAAACAAACGAAGTTCTGAAAATTAACCAACAAACACTTAACTTCAAACTAGTACATAATAATATCAGAAGTATCGGAAAAAACTTGGGCGAATTCAAAATTTTCCTCTCACAATTTGACTCCAAATTTGATTGTATTGTTCTCACACAAAGAAGAAAGATTCAGAATCATAGTATACTTAACATGTCGGGGTATAAAATGCTCCATAATGGAGGAAATTTGGACCAAAATGATGGCACTGTCATATATATAAAGACAGATATTTACAATAATCACGAGTTAATTCATCTCAATGATTCGACATCATTAAAACTGGTAGTAGATTTCTTTGATAAATCCATAGTTATCTACGCCTTTCACAGGTATCCCTCCACTTGTAACAACCAGTTCAACCAGAATTTACAGAATTACTTAGACACACAGGCAATAGATAATTATAATTACAATTTCTTTGTTGAGGATATCAACATCGACATTCTCGACGAAACTGACAATGTCAGTGACTACTTAACAGTCATGGCAGAGTACGGGTACAAATATCTCATAAATGCGCCTTGAAGCTTGTATTGACCACATCTTTAATGAACCCTGTGATATACAAGATATGGAATCTTCAATCTCGATAGTTACTCTCATAGACATAACAGATCACTCAACCATCATTCTCCAAGAAGCATGCGGAAAAAACACTGAAACAAAAATGAACGAGAAAAAATAATAAGGCAACTCACTGAAAAAAAAATTATTGAAAATATTAAAAACACAAATTGGCAAAACATTAGCTCAGATTATAACTTGGATACTGTGGCTGAGAAATTTGTTGCATATTTACAACATGAAGCTAAGCAATGCACTAGTTATATACCAATAAAAGGAAACGGATTAGATATCTGCATCTTTGATCAAATCAGTGACCAAAAAAATAGTATGTATTTACAACTAAAAAACGACCCAAATAATTCGCGACTCAAAGTTGAATACAAGAATTATAAGAACACGCTTGATAAGATAATACAAAAAACATAAAATGAATACTATAAAAGAAAAATTAATGAAAATAACAATAATGCTGCTAAGCTTTGGAGAAACATAAATGAAATGTTTCGTGAAGATCAGAAAAAAATTGAAATAAATTCCACGAAAAATTAAAATGGAAACATGGTTAATGATGTGAATGAATTGGTGGACATTTTTAATAGTACCTATATCAACACAGGAAAAGATCTTGCAAAAAAAATCAAGAGAACATTAAACCATAAATTCACTGAATACATAAACCAAACATCTATATATATCTATAGCCGAAGTAATAGAATTTGGTAAATCCGGATATGTATTCAGTAGCCTAAATATATAATATTAGACCGCCATTTCAAAACGTGCATAATTGTTCCGGATAATTATTTCATAGAGGATGTTTGCATTCAAATAAGGAATGGCCTGCCTACCAAGTTTCGTTCGCGACATAAGAAAAAGGTTTGGTTGAAATTATTGTAGGTGACTTGACCACCAACTGGGATCTTATAAAAGGCATGCTGCCAGTAGATGCGGAGAGTTAGAAAATAGTATCAAGAATTCCAAAACTGACTAGAGTTACGCGTGGTGCTTCAATTCTTCTCCAAACCGTTCCAAGACTTTCTCAAGTTCCTAGAGAGAGAAATTGTGATACGCAGCAGTTATTAACTCACATTCCAGATCGTGAAATATCAGGTAAACATTATTTCGGTAATTGTATTGGTACATTCGGGTATATTTTTGTTTCATTGACTTACTCGCGTTTGTGGTAGTACAATATCCAATGCGTGTTGATAATAATATTGATTGTTTGAATTGAGCGTGATAAATTTATCCTATTCCTATTTCCATAGCATACCGATGAAACTATCATTTTTTCTGTACCGATAAATGTACTATCGAAATAAGTAATTGAATTGAGTCAGAGGGAGTGGATGATTAGAGTGAAAGAGAATTGCAACATACAATTGTACACTGAGATTATCTGGAACTAGGGGTATGTTATAGCTAAGCTACCGACGGGGTCTGTGATTACCCGGGAGTAAGCGTTGGAGGTGACTTCGTGTTTGCGTATCTCGATATTCAAACTGTACACTGTGATTATCCGGGAATAACAGGGTATTCAGATGACATAATTATAGTTTTTGCACTGTGTTTACCCGGGAGTAAAAGTTATAATTGTCCGAAAAATTAAGATGTGAGGTATAAATGAGAGATCTCACACTAGTACAATGCCGCGTGAGACCGTCTATAGAGGGATATTTTTAGCCCATATAGTGAGGAATTTTTAATTTTTTTTTTGTTGCGGAGGTGAAAAAAACTCTTTATGGGGAGGTTATGAGCCTTTGAATCTCAAAGTCTACTGTGAGAGTCATCATTCCCGACATACTCATTACAAACTTCACCCCTTTTGTAGGCTTGTCTGGCTATTGCCTCCGATGACACTTAGGCCTGCTGGCCCATTGTATGTCGCCTATGTTTCGTTTGTTTACGGTATCCATTCAAGTTTGTACAAGTTCTTTACAGGGTGGGAACTGTATAATTCTGGTTCGCCGTTAGGCTTTCCAAAAATTTACTGTCGTTTGCAATCAAGCGCCTCGCATTTACACAGTATGTGTGTCACTGTTCCTGTATCCTTACCGCAAAGTCTGCATGTCAGGTCGCCATTGTACAGTCCCATTTTGTTCAGGTGCCTTTTCACTGGCACATGGCCAGTCATGAGCCCTATTACGACTTTTATTTTTTCCCTATTTAGTGCTAATAGGTCTGTCGTTCTTTTGCTACACGGGGAATTGATATATTTCTTCCCGTGTTCGTTTACTCAGACTTTTTCTCAGTATTCTTTGTGATTTTCCATGATCCAGTCTTCTACAGACCTTCGTGCTGTACATTTTAGTACCCACGTGGAGCGTTCTTTGACCCTCTGATGTCCCGGTACCCAAATCAGCTTAACGCGGTTTCGGTTTGCCAGTATGTCAAGTTCTTTTTTGCATGTCCATACCAGACGGGATGTCACTTCCTGACTCCTCATTGCCTTAAGTGCATAATCGATGGCCCTACGATTGTTTTCCTTCACACATTGGAGGATTGCATATACCTCTGCTTGGAAGACAGAGGTGTGTTTACCCAATGAATAGCTCAAGCCAGTCTTTGGGTTTCTTGATTATACTCCTGCACCTGCACCTTTTTCATTCTTAGACCCGTCTGTATACCAGATCTTTCCCTGTAGAATGTCGCTTAGGTTTGTATGTTCCCATTCTGCCCTTTCTGGTATTGATACCCTGAATGTGTTGTTAAAAGAGTATCGCTTTGGGATGTGATCTGTTCTCGTGCCTTGTCACGATTTTCACGATACTCATGTGCCCTGGCCCAATGTGAACATTCTCCAGTGTATTTTGTATTCTGAGAGCACCAAGCCTGACCTCTCCTTATATTAACAATTGGAGGGGAGGCAATCCCAGTAGTGTTTCCATTGCTGCAGTGGGCGTAGATTTCATGGCCCCTGTGATATCAAGACATGCAAGTCTCTGGACCTCGGTCAGTCTTGTCATGGTCCCTCTTTGTTGTATTTTAGGCCATCATACCAAAAAGGCGTATGTTATTGCAGGTTTAATCACCATGTTGTACAATCAGTAGAGCATGTTCGGCCGTAGCCCCCATTTCTTCCCGACGGAGCGTCTGGCCACATATCATGAGGTCTCCGCTTTTTTGATTACTTTTCACAGATGTTGGTTCCAAGTAAATTTTGAGTCTAGTATCACCCCGAGATATTTGACTTCCCCTTTTATCTGTACGGTTTCCCCTCGAATCTTCATAGTTCCCAAGTCCTCTGTTTTGCGTTTACGAGTGAATGCTACTATGGTGGCTTTGTGGGGACTGATATTCAGTCTCTCTGAATCCGTTCATGTTGTCACCAGGTTCAGAGCCTTCTGCATTTGATCTCTGACCGTGGAGTTGTATTTTCCTTGTACCATGGCCACTATGTCGTTGGCATATCCAAGGGTTCTGTATCCTTTGTCCTGGAGGGTTCTCAGTAGCCCGTTCACGACCAGGTTCCACAGGAGTGAAGAAAGTACTCCCCCTTGCGGACATCCTCTGGTCACTCGGGCTACTACGGTCTCCTCCATTATGGTTGCATGTATCATCCTGTTCCTCCGCATTGAGTCTATCCAGGGCACACATGGTTCCTCGATTTCTCTGTATTTGAGGGACCTGATGATTGAGTCAATTGAGGTGTTGTCAAAAGCTCCTTCTATGTCTAGGAAAGCCGCTAGAAGAATTTCTTTATTTTCCAGCGTTTCTCCCACCTTTTTACAAGTTGATGGAGTGCTGTTCCTGTTAAACAGCCAGTCTTGTAGGCATATTGGTCGCGGTGCACTGGTTTTTCTATCAGTATACCGTCCCTTATGTGTCTATCTACTAGCTTTTCTAAAGTCTTGAGTTCGAATGACATGAGACTAATTGGTTTTAGGGACTTTGCCGTTTCCTGTCCGCTTTTTCCAGGTTTCGGAATAAAAGTAACCCTAATATTTCTCCATGATTCCGGAATATACCCTAGAGCCAGACTGGCTCTGAGTACATTGCAGAGCCTGATCTGCAGTAGTTCTGGCCCCTTCTGCAGCAGTACTGGGTAAATCCCGTTCGAGTCCGGTGATTTATACAGGTCACCACCTTTTTAGGCATTCTCCAACTTTCCTTGGATTCTTGTATCGAGGTGTCAAGGCCATTTGTTCTCTGGTTAACAGGTGTATGAACTATTTTAGATCCAGGAAAGTGTACTCTAAAGAGTTCCTTCATTGTTTCCTCCCCTGTGCTCGTGTACTGCCCTTGTTCGTTTTTAAGAGAGTTTATTGGTTGTTGTGTGTCCTTAGAGAGCTTTGTGTGAAGTCTAGCACTTTCTTGAGTGCTTTCAATCTCCTCAAAGTACTTCCTCCATGAATTTCTCTTAGCATTTTCCAGTGCACTTTCATGAATGGTCAAGGTGTTCTTGTAGTCATCCCGCCTTCCAGTTTTTTTGGCCCTGTTGAATTCTGGCTTGTCCTCTCATTTTCGCAATGTTCCATCAGGGCACTTTCCTGGTAGATTTCCTTGTAGATAGAGGACAATTTTTGTTGGACTCAGAGATGATCGTTGCGTTGAGTTGTTCCACGACCATCTCGAGGTCCATGTCTGTTCTTATCTTTGTTTGGGTCACCTGGAGGTCACGTTCTAGGCCTGCTTTGTAGGCTTCCCAGTCTGTTCTCTTCGGGTTCCGATAAGTTTCAGTATAGATTTCGTTTTTACCTTGAATTTTATGTTTCTATGGTCTGAGCAGCTCTCCTCATTGGACACATGCACACATACTCTTATTGTTGTTAGTGCTTCCCCATAGAGTGTGGTGCGCATTCGCGTCGCAGCCAATGATCAGCTGCAGTCCTTTTCTCCTGCAGTGAATCACCAGTTCCTCCACACTCTCCGTGGGTGGTAGCTCAGGATCATCGGATGGGAAGTAGACTGATCCGAGTATTATTTCCCTCGTACCACATACCTCCCTGATCCTGATCTTCACCGCTGTCAGGTCTCTTGAGCAGAATTCTGTCAGCGGTAGCTGACCGGGGGGGTCCCAGCCGATCTGCTGTATATCAGCTCTCGGCTGGCCCCCCGTAGAGCTCTTATTTTTCCATGTCTGACCCATGGTTCCTGTATAAGGGCCACCTCATAGTCCCCCATAGCAACTGCAAGTACTGCCGAGGCCGCCCTACAGTGCTGGAGGTTGATCTGAAGGATCTTTATTCCTTTACCCGTCAGATTTGGGTTTTTTGGCAGGGTCTTGAAGAGTACCTTCCCGAGTCTGTAGTACACTCGGAACTGCATCCTCTCCATTTCCCTGTCGCACTTATCATCAACGGAGATGGCCAGAAGTTGTCCTTCTTCCTTCTCCGTGTTTCTACTCATCAGAATCCATTCTCGCGTCCTCAGATTCGGATTTTGGATCCCAAGACGCCGCCTGAATTCTGTTGGGTCTGTTTTCTCTGTCACAGGGACGCAGAACAGCACCCTGTGGCGAACCGGAAGTTCACCAAAATTGACCACAGTCAACTCGGCCCCCTCCCAGAGTCGCCCCAGTGAGCCGACCGAACCCCTGAGTAAGTTTGTGGTTCTTTCGTTAGCACAGGTCGTCGATATGACCCCTGTGCTAAAGCTTGTCGTTTCAAACTGATGAGCACTACCGCTCCCAGATGAGGCCTGAAATAGTGCATCCACAATTCTATTCTGAACCAGTGTAATAATCTGAAAAGCTGGTATTTGGGAGCAATTGAATAAACTTATTTATAAGGTTATTGCACACAAGCCAGGTATACCAAGTCCAGCTCAAGATATTACTAGGTTATGTTTGTTTACTGTTCCCTCAGGTCAAAGCCTTATGGGGTCATATGCTGCTACGGAGAGTGGAAACCTTGTTGTAACTATGCTAGAATAGCTACCCTTACTATGCAACTCGAGGGTTGCGGAGGGTGATAATTGCAGGGTTGCACTACAAGGAGTGCCCTGTCGTTGGTAGAATGGATTATATTTAGCTGCCATCACTTCCCTTTTGAGATGTTTTAGAGAATAGTTCAGGGAACGAAACTAAACTCGAAGGAGTTCCTCTCCAGTAGCACTTGGTATAAAATTGTTCAGTAGCGGGGCCTTTCCTGGCCGACTTATATACTAGGCTAGTATGACAGCTTCACGTTGTTGAAGATGTTCGGAATGACAATCACGACAGGACTGTTCTCTTCCACTATAACGTTATCTAAGGGATGATGTATCAATGAAGAACAATGCGAACAGTATAAGTTGTATATTGGGAAAAAGTATTCGTTTACAAAAACAATAATAATAATTAACAAATATAGACACTAAGTCCCATTCATATATACCTAAAGAGGAAAATATGATGAATGGTCAACAAGAAACAAAAATAAAAATTTAAATTAATCGAAATTAATTTGATACAAGTTTCTGAATGGTTTAAATAAAATATATATAATAAATTGATAAAACTTTATCAAGTATGATCAATCAGTGAATTATTGATTCGCCTGATATAACGTAGCCAGAGAGTTGTTTCTTTGCAGGCTAACCTTACTTTTGAATTGAATATACCACTCTGATGGAGTAACTAAGGTTATGAAATGGACCAGAGGGGCCACTGATAGCAAGGTTGAGATTCCAGAAGGGTGATTCTCTAACAAACAGCTATGATGCCTTTTTGACAACTACCTGGTTCGCTTTGTATATATTGATCTATTAAATTGATTCAACAAATTTGACAATATAATGAAAATCCTAGTTTTCAAGATGAACTCTTAACACTTTCTCTTAAATTCGCCGCTGATGGCTGTCTCAGTAGGGGTTTTTAAGAAACCTTCAAATTCTAAATAAAATACCCTTATTACAACTTTTAAATAATGATCCTTCCCAATAGTCCCACAAATAATTAGGTAATTGACTTTACACCTACGATAACCCTAATTTCAACTATACCTATCTTAAGTAGGTCTCATATATGTACTACCAAATATGAGAAATCCGGCAGATGGATCAATACACTTCTATTACCTCAAAATACTCTATTAATGGTTACAGTCCTCTATATACCAACACAAAAACGAGAAAGGGGGGTGATGACCTCAACATTCTTGGTTTACTTCAGACTAAATAGCTTGTTCTATAGACTTACCCTGACTCAGTATTTAATCCTTAATCCACCAAGTAAACTTTTGACACTTGAGCTTACACTTCACGGCCTACACAAAATATATTACGCGACGTCTTTTTGTTAAGTTAAAATTACACCCCGGAGCTAGCTCTCTTTCGCACCCAGATCAATTTGTCTAATCGTTAAAGGAAACAAATTTTCCAAAATATCAAATTACTTTAGATTTCTATCATCAAGTTACCAATGATGTTCTTCACAATTTCTTTTACAGGTTATTTCAGATTCTAATTACCAAACAATTTTCACTAAATAGAAAATGATATTAAAGTAAAAAGTAAGTTCTCTTGAAACTGATACTTGGAATTATCTAAGGTGAATGAAAGTACTTTAAGAATGATAAAAATTGATTCGAATGAATTAATTGACTTTGAGTAATAAACAAAAGGAAAATATAGTTGACAACATAGAAATCTTGTAATTTGCAATACACCAAAAAAAAACAATCAAATGACTAAGTTAAAAATATCAATTAAAAGAATTAATGGATCTGGTTTTGAGAGAGACTCAGCTATATGTACAAGGAACTAGGCTTACCCAACAATTCACGACAAAGGAACTGAACTTTTTCCTAAGAGTTTTCATTTTTATACTTCGGCTCCCCCTAAATTGGCTTCCCAACACGCTAACATAAAATTCAAACGGACCAATGAAGTTGGTTGTATCCCGTTGCACTTTGCACTAATACACAAATCTGTATTTAGAGTTGCCTGTTTTCCCACATCGAGGGGCAGTGAGTGACCACAAAAAATGATTTCTCCAAACCCTGCTGACTAAGTGATTAACTCCGTCTTCGTAGAAAGTGCAAGGTCCGCGGAATAGCACCTCGAAGGCTCTAATTCTTAAAAATCACGTACAACTTGTAAAAGGTATCGGATGGCGACTTCATGTCGCCGGCAAGGAATTTCATTATTTAAATCACAATAAAACTTCTAATTGTTGAATCCAGAATGTCTATGTATAGTCTGTTCCTGTCAGGGATTTAGAATTTTAGGTTTTGAAATGCCCATAAGGACGGAACTACACGCTACTGAATGATTCGAGATGTACTCTCATGTGTCAAGTATACCTGGTTTACTTAGAGTAAATTAATTTTCAGGAATTTTCCCTGCTTACGCTACTTTGATTCAATCGTGAAAAAATAATAATCCCCAGGATTATTACATCACCCTCACCTTAAAGAAAGAGCGGGGTTCGGAAGGAACCAAGCTCCTTTCTACAATCGGTATTTTATGTGTATTTTGATCCATCTACCTACTTCTGACCAGCGTGGGAATCTAGGGGCACTAGACTCACCTTCACGCTCATATATATGATCATCAGTCCGATTGGACTTCCCAATAACCTTAATTCTATTCAGCATATTCACGTGGATTTACCACATGGCTGCAACAATACAATCCTTACGAGCTAAACAATGAAAGTCTACTTCTGTTTCCATATTGTCACACTTTTTCGGATTGACTTTTACGCACTAACCCGCACTGTCACTCGATGGTTTCACATACCAGGACGCTCTTGGAGACTGGACATGGACCTGCCGTACAACGAACCGGCTGCTGATCGTCTTCCCTCGCGTTCTGTCCAGTGGAGGGTTGGATACATCGCATGGGCGGCGGTGGAATCGGTGGTGGTGGAATCTGCGGCTGCTTCTGGTTCCCTGGCGGTGACATCGGTTGACGGAGCGGATGGAACTGCGTCCCCTGGACTTCCATGGGAGTGATGTCGGTTGACTAGGAAGGCGGTGAGGGTGTTCCATAGACATGCAAATAGATGTAGACCCCATCCGAATAGCTGGTACAGGCTCCATCCATTTAGGCCGACACCAACAACGAACTTCACCAATCGGAATATACAGTAGAGGCCCAACAGCCCGTTCATGATGGTCCCTATGCTTTCGAACCAACCCCATATCTGTCGGATGGTGGACCTGACGAGACTGGTAACTTCTTCCTTGCTGAATAGTTTGAGAATGTTGTACCCTTGGTCCAGAGACTCCATACCGGATACCCGTCGCGCTATCATCGTTTGGACTGCATCTCTTTCCATACGGAAGATCAGGTTCCGTTGGCTTTTCCTCAGGTCCTCGGATGTGTAAAGGCCCCCTGCGCTAATCAGCTTGATCGGTTGGAATTTCAATTGGTCCTCTGCTTCAATTTCAATGGTCAGTGGTATGAGACTCGTCAGTGGTAGTGGGGAGAGGCCGACCCAGGTTCCCTCGACTTGGTACAATGGTGGCATAAGGTGGTTACATTCCATTTTAACAGCTACATTTTTGGATGATGTGGGTCAACAGTGCCATGATTTTGTAAGGATTGAAACGATTGAGCTTCGTTACATTTTTCCGCTCCTAGTTTAAATGAGTAGCTTGATCATCCATTTGCTACTACCGAAGAGTGACTGTGCATGCCGCAATGCGAGATGGTCCTTGTAACCTCTACCAGACAGGCGCGTGCGTATCTTTGTCCGTAATCCCTTTATTATAACTTGTCTTCAGTGAAACCATCGTAGCGTTTACCGAGTCATCTTCATAGTCGTACACGATCGACCCATTACCATTACCTTAATAGTGTCGTCACCAGGACGGGGTACATCCTTGGCACTCTGAAACAGATCTCGAGAAAAGGGGAGGAGAACTCAAAAACAAAACAAAAAAAAATTTAGAATCAGGCTCCTTATCGTGACATACCCCTTAACTTCCAAACTCTATCCTCTTATCAGTGATAACATGAAATTGGGTATCAAACAACCCAAGGAATACGAATAACACAAAAAAAAAAGTCGTATTATCTCTACACGTTTCCCGACCATCTTAAAGGTCTATGAATCACTTTCCATTCCCCTAGGATTTACTCAATTCCCTTCCTCTCTCCCTAGGGTCACGTTATCTCCGAAATACATGGGGAGGATCCAACTGTCCCTCAATTAAGAGCCTCTACCCTCCGGCGCAGTGGTCCCGTTCACAGGGTGCTGCAGCCACGGAGGCTGGAAGGGTTACTCCCCCTTTCCAGAGGTTTCTAGCTCATAGTGAAAGCTGCTCTTATTTTCAACAAAACAAAACAAAATTCAAACGGAACGCGGTGACTTGAAGAGTCAGAGGTTCCGAATTTACTGACTCTACTTTGTTCATAGGGAACCAAGGCCAAGACTCACGAAAGAGAACTAACTTGACACTGCATATAAGCTACTTGGTTCCGCTATGACGTCACTCGATCTAGGGTGAGGGTGGCTATATACATCTTTGGTAGAGGAGTCTTGAAAATGAAGCACCTCTTAAGATAATCTACCCCGTAAATTATCTGAGTCGATTCCCGGCTCTCACTTCCTCAATTTACCGATGTTATGCTATGTTACCCACACCTATTCAACTCATTCATACTCTAGGCGGTGTCTTGTCACCCGCCCCGCGCACTTTCACGACCCAATTTCCTGGCCTCATGGACGACTACGCGTCCCGCTGCTCTGCAGGCGGCCTATCTGCTCAAATTACTCGTGGGTCTTTCCAAAACATACAAACTCCTGTACCTGCGCTGAGTACTTCACATTTTGGTATCGACCCCAAATTCCTGGTCGACTACCCCTACTGGCGAACCCTACCTGCCAGACTCACAATTGGCCTACCTGGCCTTCCTGTCCATCCTGGACCCAAAACTCACTTCCAAAACTCCGGACTTGTTTCCCGTCCTCCTTCAGTGGCACAACTGGCCCCCTTAGTCCAACCTGGACTTTCTCCATAAACAGAAACTTTTCTGGCCTCCCTGGCCTAACAATGTCCGGTTTTCCTCTGTCCTTACTGGACCTTCTTGTGCTGACAGCCCTCTTGGGTATGACCTTTACTGACCTCGGGTATGATGGACCCTTCCCCACAGCATCGGACGCATATTACGATTCAGCCCAATACCTCCTTGAAGATTTATGCTCTACAACCAGTTTTGAGATGCTGGGTAGAGAATCTCCCACAACGACCGGCTGTAGCCAGGTTCCGCGTTGTTCGAAGTATGGGACATCTCCGACGGACGCATATTACGATTCAGCCCAATACCTCCCTGAAGAATATGCTCTATAACCAGTTTTGAGATGCTGGGTAGAGATCTTCCACAACGACCGGCTGTCGCCAGGATTCGCGTTGTTCGGAGTATGGGACATCTCGATATCGATATGCTTCGGCCAGTCGGAGCCAATCCTTGCTCCATCATTACGAGATAAGGTCTACACATTGCCCCGCGTCATACCCAATGTCCTTAGCACTCGATGCTCCTCCTGGCATCTCGATGAAGTGCGCGAATACCTCTAACACCTACATTCGCACACCATCCACACACTGGAATGAGGAATCATTGTACTGGACCACTCCGGTGCAGAAATATAAATTTCCCTAAGCTACCTTTCCATCTCTATCAGGATTTGAGACAGTCCAATACAGTGACCTCATTCCCACTACGGGGTACAACTACCCTTCCAACCTGGTCAATAGGAATATCCGGTCCCTATTTTAACTAGAAACAGCATACGCCCATTGGCCCAGTCGCTCCTTTTTGGGGGAATCTTACCCCTCAGCCAAGGATTCGGCTACCATCCAATTCTACTATCAGTTGCCCGGGAATGGTACGGGGGTTGAGTTAATATAGATAATGTCGTGCGTAATATTTTACTATTAATTTCTATCAAATTCAGTGAGCTTAAACATTTGTTTTCAGTAAGCCCTCAACTAATTAGCCGATATAACAAAACTAGACTTGTATAGCTCGTACATTTGAAATTCATAGACTGGTTGCCCACTGTATAGGCGAGTAAAGGTTTACTAATATCTCATTATTATTCGAGATTCCATGATTTCATTTCAATTTAACTCTAGTAGGTGAACACAAGGCCAATCCATTGATTGCAATACACAAAAAACAAAAGTCCGTTCAAATTCCTCGGACCTTTCCTACTGGCACTGACCTTTCCAACATTGAATCATGAATTTCTGCTTTAATTTAGATTCTAATAACATAAACAAAAAAAAAGAATAATAATAATAATAGCGGCACACGCCATCTTAATTTCATCAGCCTGTAAGCTCATTTGACCTCATTTAATCTTATGGCGCGCCAAACCGCCAGACCTGAATCTACTTGAATCCTGTATTTTCAATTTAAAGGGACCCCACGTGACTTCATCAATTATCTAAGCAGGGGAGAGCTTGGTGCGTTATAACGGCTCTAACCTCTGCTTCGCGCTGCTCGGCAGGTTCCTGCAAACTACCCCCCTAGATGGATAGCGTTACGCAAATTACTTCCCTACGGGCCAGCTTGCGAATACTATGCGAGGAAGAGATCAAGCCTGGACTATCGTCGGGGTGCTTGCTCTTCCTGGTCATCGACTTTCCAAATCTGTGGGGTGTTCCATAGAGTATCCCTTCCATCCCCGGGATTATCCACTCTAAATCCGTACACTGGGATAACAATTCCATATCCCTCACTAAACACAGTGTACTCACAACTCCATGCACATACACGTCCCTCGTGTCAGCTGTGCCCATATCTCCCTTAATACCTCAGCCGAACGCTCGCTCGTCCCCACCCTGAACATGGGTTTTGAATTGAAAATAATGGGTACAGTCCGTTTAAATTAAAACCAGTTCCAGTTCAAAAGCAGTAATAAAACATGAACATATAAACATAAAATCTCAAAATCTACTATAGATGACAACCTTTTGCTATATCAGTGTTTCCTAACATGCCCTGTTTCTTAGATATGCTATACTTCGATTCTACCTAGGACCAACATAATTCGTATCAACAGGATACTATACGCGAATGTTTTCAACACAAAACTCGTACTCCAGTCCTGGCTGTAACTATACTAGCAAAACAAAAAATTACTTAAACAACTGCAATAACACAATTATTCTCCTGGTCCTAGAACAGCTGGTTCCGATGTTTTCGCCTGAATCGTTAGTTCAGTTCAATATACAACAAAACAAAAAAAAAATAATAATTCCTGTGAAGCGAAAACATCATCAAGCAGAACTAAAGCACCTTTCTTTGACTTCAACTCGGAATGGTTCCGCTACCGGAAAACCAACTGTGTACCTACTAGACACTACCCCAAAAAAAAATATTTGACCTCTCGTTAGCTTTCGGCTACTTCCTTAATATTGAATTTAAAAGAAATTCAAAAATAAAATATAACTGGCGAATTCAATCTGCGTTAAAGTTAACAATTAAAAAAAAAATTTTGACTTAAATTGTTACCTAAAAAAAAATTCAATCGGTTTAAGTTTGTAGTATAGGAATCTTCCATCCCTATACGAGTTTACCTAGAATCCCGGAATTATAGAAGATGACCTTATTTATATTGAATGTTATGTAAGTATATGTTTAGATCTCGGATCTCGGCCACCAAGCATTACGTCAATATATTAAACATTTTGGTTGGCACAGATACCTCGACATTCTAGGCTAGTTTAGTAGAACAACAACAATAAACAGTAATGACATAATATATATAATTAGGTAGAGCATTAAGAATAAGATATAGTATATTCATACATCATTGATGCGGATGGATGGTATTGTGAATGATCCATACTTGTAATTATTATAATGAGTATAGAGTAAGACATTGAGCTATAATGGCGTCGAACTCTAAGTTGAAGTAAAGTGTAACCCTTTTGTAAAGTGATGTGTTTCTATTCCCTATACCCACACCAGGACCACGGGTCAGCTTAGGGCTAACCACCCAACTTAAGATCTGATCCCCACATGGCGATCTCTACCAGTCTTTTTTCTTATGGGAAAAAAAAAAAAGAAACGAACCGCTTCCTGTCCATATCCATGTACGTACAAATGGAAAGAATAGGGAAGTAACTCCCACAAATTGTATTGGCTTAACAGGAAGACATAATGAATTGGGAATTGGAATTGGAGAATGGGAAATGGAAATTGCAAATGGAAATCGAGATGAACATCCAGGATGCAAGCGATGGGGTGAAAAAAAAAGGCATCAGAAAAAGTCAACCAACATTGGTGTAGTGCTTCGAACATCATGTGAGTAATGACTGTTTTAGACAATCTTAGGTTTATTTTTCTAGAAGAATTAAGATCTAAATAGTATATAATTTGTTCAATTTATTCAAGCGTCAAATATGTCTGGAAAGTTTGATTTACGCACCGCGACCTCTTTACTTCCAGTAATGAATGGAAATAATGACGTCACGAAACAGTTAATCGATGCTATCGAATTATACAGCGACATGCTAGATAATTCTGGAAGAGTATTTTTAATAAATTTCGTTTTAAAAACTAGGCTCAGCCAAAATGCAAAACTGAGAGTCAAGAAAGCATACGACTCAGTTGAGGCATTGGTTCAGGACATAAAAGGTAAACTGCTTACGAGAAAATCGGAGGCTGCCCTCGCAAATGAATTCCATAGCGCAAAGCAAGGAATCAAAAGCATTGATAGCTTTGGAGGAACTGTTGAAGGTTTATTGGTAGATCTGACAATAGCACAAGCGAAAGGAAACGAAGAAACAGCAAATATCTTGAGGTCGGTTAACGAAAGATTAGCTGTAAATATTTTCGCTAATGGTCTAAACAATAACGACCTACGCACAATAGTAAGGCTAGAAATTACGACAATTTGGCCGACGCTATTTGTGGAGCAGTGGAAGAAAATGGATCTCTACATACAGAGAAAACCAAAGTGGAAACATTCCACATGCGAGACTATAGAGTCAAGCAAGGTAACAATTTTGGCGCAAGGCATCAAAATTATAGAAAACAATACAAGCCCTTCAGAGGGAACAACCAATGTTACGATAGCAATTTTCAACAAAGTCAAACAAGACAGAGTGTTGAACGCAAACAAAAACCGTTTGGAAATAATTTTCAAAATAATAATGGGTTCAAACCCAAAAATCAAGGTTGCTTTACAGCTCAAATGGCAGGTAATCAAAATAGTAGTAGCACTTCAGAAGAAGAGGTGAAAAGTTCACTTAAGAATCAGTTTTTTCGTTCCGAATAGAGTGAATGAAAATCTAAGTACGAATGGAATAAATTGTGTGAAAATGAAATATGGAATGAATGAATTAAATTTTCTTATCGACACAGGATCTTCAGTCAGTGTCATTTTCAAGGAAGTTATTCAAAATTCAGAGAGGATAAACGAAAACAAAAAAGTAAACATACAAGGAATCGCTAGTTCCGTAATGTCACAAGGCTCCGTCAACATAAATTTAAAAGTAAACAACATAGCTTTTGAACAAGAATTTATAGTTTTAAATCAATTTACTAACGGAATTCAAGGAATACTGGGGTCAAATTTCTTTTTAAAACATAAAGCAATAATAAATTATGAAACGTTTACGTTTTCCTTCATGCTGAATAATGAAAAAATTTCAATGTCAATTCATTCAAGGTATGAATGTTATACAACAATTCCTGCAAGGTGTGAAATTGTACGATACTTCGATGTAAGAGAGAACGAAGAATGCATTGTTTTGAATGAGGAAATATGCAACGGTGTTTTTATTGCAGGCACAATAGTAAAACCAGTACAAGGTCAAGTTCCTGTACGTATTTTAAATTCGAATGAAAGAGAAGTGAAAATTAGGAATTTTATCCCTACTACTGACAAGTTATCAAATTATAATATATGTAAATTCAAAAAAGATTACATGACAGTTGAGCGAGTAGAGAAACTTTTAGAAAAAGTAAATTTGGACACGTTACACGGAGAGGAAAAAACGACTATTGAAAAAATCTGTGCAAAATATGCCGATGTTTTTCATTTAGAAAACGACCCTCTCACGGTAACAAATATCACAAAACAAGGAATTCATCTGAATAAGGACTCTAGTCCAGTATTCGTGAGACCGTATAGGTTACCAATCGCACAGAAAGATGAAATTCATAAGCACATAGATAAGATGCTGCAAGATGGCATAATTGAGGAAACCATATCTGAATGGTCTTCCCCGCTTCTAATTGTACCAAAGAAGCAAGTAGACAAAAATGGAGTAAAAAAGTGGAGAGTAGTAATAGACTATCGTTTACTCAATAAACAGATAGAAGATGATAGGTTTCCACTTCCCTCAATATCAGAAATTCTAGATTCATTATCAGGAGTAGTATATTTTTCACATTTGGATTTGTCACAAGGATATTACCAGGTGGAATTAGATACGGAAAGCAGGAAATGCACCGCTTTCACTACGGACAGAGGTCAATATCAGCTAACAAGGCTACCAATGGGATTAAAGATAAGCTCAAGTGTATTTTCCAGAGTCATGACAATGGCTATGACAGGATTAAATTATGAATCGTGTTTCATATATTTGGACGATCTTATAGTTTTTGGCAAAGATTTGACGACACACAACGTAAATCTCGTAAAAATTTTACAACGATTGAAAGATGTAAATTTGAAATTAAATCCAAGCAAATGCGAATTTTTAAAGAAAGAAATTTTATATTTAGGTCATTTAATTTCCGCGGACGGGATATCACCCGATCCGGAAAAGATTGAAGTTATTAAGCAATATCCGGTTCCAAAGGACGCCGGAGATGCAAAGCGTTTTGTAGCTTTCGCAAACTACTATCGGAAATTTATTCCAAATTTCGCAAAAATCGCAAATCCTTTAAATCAATTAGCAAGAAAAAATGCATCTTTCAATTGGGACGATAAGTGTCAAAAATCTTTCGAAACTCTGAAACTAGCTCTCATGAGCACGCCAATCCTGCAATACCCAAATTTTGAAAAGGAAAATAGATTCATTTTGAAATGTGACGCATCGGGATATTCGATAGGAACGGTGTTATCCAACAGTGATGACCGACCTGTCGCATATGCCAGCAGAACATTGAACAAGGCAGAACAAAATTATTGCACAATCGAAAAAGAACTTTTGGCAATAGTATGGGCCGTAAAGCATTTCAGACCCTATCTATATGGTCGAACCTTTGATATATACACTGATCACAGACCGCTGGTATATCTTTTTGGCATGACAAACCCATCTAGTAGATTGACAAAATTTAGACTAACTCTAGAAGAGTATGATTTTACTATAAATTATATAAAAGGCACGGATAATGTTACAGCCGATGCTTTATCAAGGATTCGTATTGAATCATCAGAACTTAAGACGATGTGTAATAAAACATCGGAGAAAA
This sequence comes from Endomychus coccineus, assembly GCA_958510875.1. Classification (NCBI taxonomy): domain Eukaryota; kingdom Metazoa; phylum Arthropoda; class Insecta; order Coleoptera; family Endomychidae; genus Endomychus; species Endomychus coccineus. Next base: position 124,353,721 of record OY294068.1, on the reverse strand, counting down.
TATTTGCAATCACAAGAGCACAAAAGGTAAAAGCAGAAAAGGAAGGACAAATTAATAAGAACGATCACGACACTAATAGGATTGGCCACCCGGGAGTAGTCGAACTTATAAAACGTCCTACCGATTGTGTGTTACTAGAAGTGTTATCTGAGGAAGAATTTGATGAATTAAACAAGGAAAAATGTCTAGACAAAAATTTTAACAATTCATTATATTATGATGAAGAAAGAAAATTGATTTACATAAAACTACAATTTCGATCGGCATTGTACCTAAGGGCATTGTTGAGAAGTGTAGAAAATTTATGTAAGGATTTCAATATTGCTGAAATATGCATCATGAAAAATTCCAAAAACAAGGAATTAATAAGCGCGCTGAATAAAGATATCATAGAAATAAAATCCGCCGGTTTTGTAATAGGATTAAAAATAAATGTTATACCAGACGTATTAACAATTAATGAAAAAGAATGTAGACAATTAATCTTAAATGATTTTCATACATTAAAAACAGGAGGACACGCAGGTATAAACCGCATGTTCAATAACATAAAATCAAAATATACTTGGTCAGGTCTAAAGTCAGATATAGAGAAGTTTGTAAAACGCTGTGACGATTGTCAGCGATATAAACACTCTAGACCTAACAAAGAACCACTAACAGTGACTACCACAGCATCAGCGTCTTTTGAGAAGGTGTTTCTTGATTTAGTAGGTCCGATAGGCAACGAAATCGGTGACGATCGATATATACTTACTCTTCAATGTGAATTAAGTAAATTTGTCGAAGCTTATCCAATACCTAATAAAGAAGCTAGCACAGTTGCAAAAGCATTCGTCACTAATTTTGTATTCCCAGGGAAATAGCCCACGACCAGGGTAGAGAATTTTTGTCGGGAGTGTTCAAGCAATCTTGTAATGTGTTAGGAATAAAACAGCTAAATTCAACAGCTTACCATCATGAAACGATGGGAGCCCTCGAAAATTCTCATAAGCACCTAGGCGCGTATTTAAGAATTCAAGTGGCAAAATTTAAAGATTCATGAACCGAATGGGTACCATTTTGGACTTTTGCATACAACAACACAGTTCATACGGGAACGAAGTACAAACCGCACGACCTAGTGTTCGGGAAATCGTGTAATTTACCTTCCAACATAACGGAACAGGTAGAACCCGTGTACAACTTCGAGAATTATCCGGTTGAGTTGAAGTATCGACTCCAACAAGCATGTAAGGAAGCTAGGGATAATCTGATAGTATCGAAACTGGAACGTGTGCAAAAATCTAGGGAAAATTGTAATATAGTTAATTTTAAGATAGGTGATAAGGTATTAGTGAAAAGTGTTCCGAAAAATAAACTTGAACAATTATACAAGGGTCCTTTCGTGATTACGGAAGAAAGGAACCCCAATGTAGTGATAAAAGTAGGAAACAATCAAGTGGAAATACATAAAAATAGACTAAAACTGTACCATGATTAGATAAGGAAAACTGTTGTTTGTAAAATAAAAATAAGGTACGTCAATGGGAAAAAAATGTTAAATCTGTCAATTGAACATTTTTTTACCCCGCGTAGGGAGGTGTAGTATAGGAATCTTCCATCCCTATACGAGTTTACCTAGAATCCCGGAATTATAGAAGATGACCTTATTTATATTGAATGTTATGTAAGTATATGTTTAGATCTCGGATCTCGGCCACCAAGCATTACGTCAATATATTAAACATTTTGGTTGGCAGGGATACCTCGACATTCTAGGCTAGTTTAGTAGAACAACAACAATAAACAGTAATGACATAATATATATAATTAGGTAGAGCATTAAGAATAAGATATAGTATATTCATACATCATTGATGCGGATGGATGGTATTGTGAATGATCCATACTTGTAATTATTATAATGAGTATGGAGTAAGACATTGAGCTATAATGGCGTCGAACTCTAAGTTGAAGTAAAGTGTAACCCTTTTGTAAAGTGATGTGTTTCTATTCCCTATACCCACACCAGGACCACGGGTCAGCTTAGGGCTAACCGCCCAACTTAAGATCTGATCCCCACAAGTTGACCCTGCAATACAAAACAAATTTGGAAAAAAACAAAAAAGAATAAATGAAAAAAAAATTTAAAATCAAAACGCAGAACTCCCAGAATCAAAATCTTTCTGCTCGAGCACGTAATTAGTGCCTATACACGAGAGACACCTTTTGATTCAATTCACCCGGCTCCTTCCCTTGCTGGTTCACTGTTCCTTGACCTAGTTACACACAAAAAAATAACGTACACTTTCTCTTGGCCCTAGTCTGCGAGCTCCTACAATGCTGTAAGCACTAATTCAATCTATTAAATTTAAAGCACCTACTATCTATTCTGATGATCACACCCCCTTCCGATAAGAATCCGTTCTCATAAAAGGTATACGGAAACCTTATCCGGTTCCCTAAATGAAAGGTTGTTTTTACCTGGTTAACGATAATCAAAAACTTTCCCCACTTTCAATTGCTATGCCTGATTTCAACGGCGCTCAGTGTATATATGCTTTAAATGATCTGACCTACTATTTACTGGGGTTATTGAACTACTACCCAATTAATAACCTTACTGTTCTATGTTCTCAACACCACTGTTATTTCCCTTGCGTTATAACCTCACTTTAAAACAAAACAATGAAATGTTTTGTTACTTCCGAAACTGTCACTACTAAATTTTTCGAAGACGTGGATTATCACCTTGTTATTTAGGCTTAAAAAAACCTAAGATATCACCGCTGCGACACCAAATGTAATAATCTGAAAAGCTGGTATTTGGGAGCAATTGAATAAACTTATTTATATGGTTATTGCACACAAGCCAGGTATACCAAGTCCAGCTCAAGATACTACTAGGTTATGTTTGTTTACTGTTCCCTCAGGTCAAAGCCTTATGGGATCATATGCTGCTACGGAGAGTGGAAACCTTGTTGTAACTATGCTAGAATAGCTACCCTTACTATGCAACTCGAGGGTTGCGGAGGGTGATAATTGCAGGGTTGCACTACAAGGACTGCCCTGTCGTTGGTAGAATGGATTATATTTAGCTGCCACCAGTTCCCTTTTGAGATGTTTTAGAGAATAGTTCAGGGAACGAAACTAAACTCGAAGGAGTTCCTCTCCAGTAGCACTTGGTATAAAATTGTTTAGTAGCGGGGCCTTTCCTGGCCGATTTATATACTAGGCTAATATGACAGCTTCACGTTGTTGAAGATGTTCGGAATGACAATCACGACAGGACTGTTCTCTTCCACTATAACGTTATCTAAGGGATGGTGTATCAATGAAGAACAATGCGAACAGTATAAGTTGTATATTGGGAAAAAGTATTCGTTTATAATAATAATTAACAAATATAGACACAAAGTCCCATTCATATATACCTAAAGAGGAAAATATGACGAATGGTCAACAAGAAACAAAAATAAAAATTTAAATTAATCGAAATTAGTTTGATACAAGTTTCTGAATGGTTCAAATAAAATATATATAATAAATTGATAAAACTTTATCAAGTATGATCAATCAGTGAATTATTGATTCGCCTGATATAACGTAGCCAGAGAGTTGTTTCTTTGCAGGCTAACCTTACTTTTGAATTGAATATACCACTCTGATGAAGTAACTAAGGTTATGAAATGGACCAGAGGGGCCACTGATAGCAAGGTTGAGATTCCAGAAGGGTGATTCTCTAACAAACAGCTATGATGCCTTTTTGACAACTACCTGGTTCGCTTTGTATATATTGATCTATTAAATTGATTCAACAAATTTGACAATATAATGAAAATCCTAGTTTTCAAGATGAACTCTTAACACTTTCTCTTAAATTCGCCGCTGATGGCTGTCTCAGTAGGGGTTTTTAAGAAACCTTCAAATTCTAAATAAAATACCCTTATTACAACTTTTAAATAATGATCCTTCCCAATAGTCCCACAAATAATTAGGTAATTGACTTTACATCTACGATAACCCTAATTTCAACTATACCTATCTTAAGTAGGTCTAATATATGTACTACCAAATATGAGAAATTCGGCAGATGGATCAATACACTTCTATTACCTCAAAATACTCTATTAATGGTTACAGTCCTCTATATACCAACACAAAAACGAGAAAGGGGGGTGATGACCTCAACATTCTTGGTTTACTTCAGACTAAATAGCTTGTTCTATAGACTTACCCTGACTCAGTATTTAATCCTTAATCCACCAAGTAAACTTTTGACACTTGAGCTTACACTTCACGGCCTACACTAAATGTATTACGCGACGTCTTTTTGTTAAGTTAAAATTACACCCTGGAGCTAGCTCTCTCTCGCACCCAGATCAATTTGTCTAATCGTTAAAGGAAACAAATTTTCCAAAATATCAAATTACTTTAGATTTCTATCATCAAGTTACCAATGATGTTCTTCACAATTTCTTTTACAGGTTATTTTAGATTCTAATTACCAAACAATTTTCACTAAATAGAAAAGGATATTAAAGTAAAAAGTAAGTTCTCTTGAAACTGATACTTGGAATTATCTAAGGTGAATGAAAGTACTTTAAGAATGATAAAAATTGATTCGAATGAATTAATTGACTTTGAGTAATAAACAAAAGGAAAATATAGTTGACAAAATAGAAATCTTGTAATTTGCAATACACCAAAAAAAACAATCAAATGACTAAGTTAAAAATATCAATTAAAAGAATTAATGGATCTGGTTTTGAGAGAGACTCAGCTATATGTACAAGGAACTAGGCTTACTCAACAAGGCACGACAAAGGAACTGCCCTTTTTCCTAAGAGTTTTCATTTTTATACTTCGGCTCCCCCCTAAATTGGCTTCCCAACACGCTAACATAAAATTCAAACGGACCAATGAAGTTGGTTGTATCCCGTTGCACTTTGCACTAATACACAAATCTGTATTTAGAGTTGCCTGTTTTCCCACATCGAGGGGCAGTGAGTGACCACAAAAAATGATTTCTCCAAACCCTGCTGACTAAGTGATTAACTCCGTCTTCGTAGAAAGTGCAAGGTCCGCGGAATAGCACCTTGAAGGCTCTAATTCTTAAAAATCACGTACAACTTGTAAAAGGTATCGGATGGCGACTTCATGTCGCCGGCAAGGAATTTCATTATTTAAATCACAATAAAACTTCTAATTGTTGAATCCAGAATGTCTATGTATAGTCTGTTCCTGTCAGGGATTTAGAATTTTAGGTTTTGAAATGCCCATAAGGACGGAACTACACGCTACTGAATGATTCGAGATGTACTCTCATGTGTCAAGTATACCTGGTTTACTTGGAGTAAATTAATCTTCAGGAGTTTTCCCCTGCTTACGCTACTTTGATTCAATCGTGAAAAAATAATAATCCCCAGGATTATTACACCAGGTCTGCTTGTTCCTGGCTCAGTTGAACTTGCCAGTCGACACTTGCATGTTCCTGGCTATCTTAGTCTGGGTGAACTTTGGAAGGGTCTGGGAGTCAGATCGAGGTCTTTTTTTGTTTCCCCCGTTTGAGAGTCCTCCCGCTCCTTTCTTTTTATCCTGTTCCGCTTTTTTCGGCTTCGCAGGTTTTTCTGCCGTCTAAGTCCCGGCAGCCATTTTCTTCTCCTTGAGCAACTTCTTCCGTTGCGCTTCGTAGGTTTTTTCCTGAGGTCTATCTTTTCGATTCCCTCAGTGATGTTGCAAGTGGTCTTGTTTTCTGCCGATTGCTCGGCAGTCCTTCCCACTGTTGTTGAGGTGAGGTCGTCTACTTTCATAGATCCCTCCCCTCTTGTGTTTTCACTATCATAGGCCATTGCTTCCTTGATAGTGTTTATTTCCGAGTCTGAGTCGGAGCTAGCAGTAAGAAATTTGCTCCGTGTAAAACAGCTAGTGTAATGGGTGAAAAATTTAGAGTGAATTTCAAGTGTTAAATGACTATTTTTTGTAACACTAGAATTGGTGAGCGAGCTGTTCACACTAAACTACTCTAGTTGAGTTGTTCTACTATTTTAATGTTCATTACTCACACTACAAAATTACGTTCAAATTGTTTCATTGTCGAATGTTCTAGGTTTACACTAGGAGTATCAAATACATAGAAATATTACACTAACTGGAGTGTTCTTACACTTCCAATTGCGAAATGCAGTCCAGTTCAATCCGCATCCAACACGTTACCCTGAGTACCCGCATTGGCGTGTGGCTTTACGTTAGCGGCTTTTATTTTTTCTTCAAGCTTCAACCTGTGTTGTGTGTTCACTGGACTTATATCGTGTGCTGTGTAGCTTCATTTGATCTTATAAGGTAAGTGTTGTTGTTTAGTCTTCTTAATATAATCTACTTAGTAGTAAACTGGACATAGTCAAATAATAGAAGTAATGAAATGTGTTTTAATTCAAATCAAACGCATTAACCCCAATTAATGGTTCATAATATTAATCAGAGGCACCACCGACTGGAAAGTTACTTGTACACCTAGTTCTAATAAATACCAATAGTGATTCCTTTAAATTACTGAGCACAGCTAGTCATAGTAGACATAACCCAATAGTAAGGTACATCGTACATCATTTCTTGATATTACATTTACTGCCATTTTGTGAAGGTTCAGTTCAGTGGCAGAACTTCAATTTTTTGGCCCCCCCGCAAAATATTATTCGGGCCCCTACTACAAAAGAAACACAAATTTTTATAGATATTTTTATTAAAAAATAACAAAAAGGAACAAAATTGCATTATTAACAATTAAAAATTAACAAAAGAAAATATATTTAAAATTTAAAATCCTTCCTCCTGGATTTCAAATTTGTAAAATCTCTAATCACATCTTTTATTTCCATATTTGAATTAAAAAATAAAGCTGAAAATATAACTTACCTACTTTCACAGTTCACACTTAATATTTATTTAATATTTTGTAACGAATTCGAGTTGAATTCACAAGATATAGGTATCTTAAAATTAACAAACTCAAAATCTAATAGAAAAGTAGAAGAGGGTGGAGTTTACAAATTGGTAGGTTTTATTGGTGACAGGAAGGAAGTGATGGAAAACATGCTATTACTGAGGAATGTGTAAGAAGAAAGGTTCAAATACTTCAAATGGAAAAACCCGAATTGTCGATGCGCCAAGAAACGGTCATAAATAACATCTGGAGAGGTATCATAAATAATAAATATTTGGATTTGTATAGTTCTGAAAACATGAAACAAATGAACGTACCTACCGGAGGGGACGAGACGGTTGTAAAATTGGGAAGTACATACATAATTAAATAATATAAAATAATATATAGTGGCGTTAATTAGCGACGTAACGCTGTCACTGATCAACCTACCCAAACAATTTCCGACAAGTGCTCTGAAGAGTGCCAGAGAGGGGCCTTTTTCTTTGTTTTCAGGCAGCCGAGTCAGTGCGTCAAAACAAAGTAATGACAAACAGATGTGGGAGGTTGCAATACTTGCTAAGGGTTTTAAAATGTTTTGTATTAGAATTGTTTGTTTTTTTTTGCGCTTGCTGGTAAAGTCGGTTATCAGTTTCGAGAATGTTTCACTCTTTTCATGATGCATTTGGGCCCCTATAGCTCTGAGCCCTCCCGCGTTGCGGGGTCCCGCGCATTGTAGTTCCGCCACTTGTGACCCCACATTGCAAATACTGTGGCGAAGGTCAAATAGGGATTGTAACGAACCGATCTGAACGATCTGAAGTGTGGGTCATATTGATCGATTCTTCAAATATGTATAATGGATTATATTCTCACAAAGATAGTATGTTACAGGTAACCTATATGATGAACTTCATTAAGCTGAAGTATATTCATTGCTCGAAGGTGGCCAAACTGGAGCAACACTTTATATATGAAGAATACGAACAATTAGGTTAGCTATTATACAAGGCCATACAAAACCGTGACTTTTATATTACTTTTAGAATACTGTTTAATTTTAATGTATCATGTATTCGATAGTATTCAGATTTAAATGTTCCACATATTCGTCACTTCATCGGAATTGCTCAGTTGTACCTATTATGCCATAAATTTATTTTGAAATAAACATTTTGTATTTGCAAGTATGTATTCTTCATTTACCCAACAATAGGTAGTGCAGTGCTAGAGTTAACGTACACTGAAAACAGTATTTTGTTTACCAAAATCAGTGTGAAGCCAACACTAGGTAGAGTTAACACACACTGAAAACGGTATTTGTTTACCAAAGTCAGTGTAATATTACACTAAAGTAGTAATTTGGATACACTTACATTTGTTAATTCACACAATTTGGAGTTTCTCAGTGTATATTTGAACACCAACTAGATTTGCTCCGTACTCTGGGTTATGTTGCATCTCATCTGCTGTAGTGTAAAAGATACTCTAAATAAAGCGACTATTTAACACTAACGTTAGAGTAAAGTTACCATTAAAATTTACTCTAGATGCAGAGTGAATATTTCACACTAAAAACATTGAACCTATATAGAATGTTTTTAGTGTTACTTAGAGTGAAATTTTTTACTGTGATACTAATCCGAAAAGAATCAGGATAAATGAATTGGAGTAATCAAATTATAGCTACTGAAGAACTATAACTATTGTGCGTGAGCAGCTCGAGTGTTGAAACGAAAAAGTACCGCTTCGCATTCGCCATCATCTTGCAGTGCCCGAATAGCCCATAAACCATGAATGTTTCTGAAACGTAGAGACTAGTACCGCCTGAGCACCTATGAATGTTTTCTGGAGGGTTCACGTGTCTTACCGCTTAATTTGCGCATTGAGCTTTCTTGCATGCCTTCCGAGTATTTTTTGTGTAGATGGTGATATTTAAGCCCATTCTATTAATTCTTGTAAATTTTATGGAAGAGCTTAATAGTGGGAAGGTTCCATGTTTATTTGCAAGACAGTGTGATTCATGCTCCATCTCCTGAATTAGGTAAGTTCCAATCATGTATCGGTTGTACTTAATTGAAACCTATAATCTAGGTACTATCCCTTTTACCCCTTTCCAGACCCTGGTTTTTACTCCACTACCCTAGCGATAAAGCTTTCTATAAGAAAGCACAGTGCCAAGTGTTATAGCGAGGAGCCTAAGAAACCCTCAGTAAGCAATGAAAAAGAATCAGAAAGTTAAGTAGATTCAGATTCAATAGACTTGGAGGATCACCAGATCCATTGTAAATGGTGCTCACTTTTGTGAAATAGATCGAGGTGTATATACGAGGTGTGGCAATTCAGTTCCGAGACTGATTTTTTTGAATTAAAACCATCAGCGAGAAGAATGTAAAGGGTGTGGTTTCAATCTGTATTTATCCCTTGACCTTGGGTAAAATTTTCAAGTGACTACAGTAAACAGTCTTGTTGTAATCGTGAAATAACAAACGTGAAAAAATTACACTCGCCGAAAAAATGTTGAATATAAAAATTGAGCAAAGAGTTAATAGTTTTTGTTAAAGTCCGCGTACTCTGTCAAGGATTATTTGGCCAAAAACCAGGACACAGTCATGGAGCACCCACCATATTCGCCGAATTTAGCACCCTGTGACTTCTACTTGTTCCCACAAATCAAATCCTGCTTGAAAGGAACCCGTCATGAGTCATTAGAAGACGTAAAAAAAAATCGGCGCAGCTACTCAACAATCTGTCGGAAGATGACCTGCAGCACTGCTTCGCACAGTGGAAAATTCGCATGAAGCGGTGTAGGGATGCGGAAGGAGAGTATATTGAAGGGGAAAAATAAAAAAGTGTACAAAATTTGAAAATAAAGATGTTATAGCAATAGTCTCGAAACTGAATTGCCACACCTCGTATTTCTTTTGCATAACCGAGGAAACGAGAAGTTAAAAGTCGAAGTATTTATTGCAATTGAACCATCAGTCCGATTTGGATGAAATTCGAGATATAGTTAGACAGACAAGCAAGATCCACAAGCCCGACGTCTCCAACACATTGTTCAGTCATTCCCTGTAGTTTTTCGGCAAACATTTGAAATTTGAGAAATTTTCAACGCAAAAGAATTCACCTAGATCCGCGAGAGTGATTAGGGGATTGATGTCGGATCATAGCTCCTTTCAAATAAAATTGACTCCGAGGAAGGTGTTGGTGACAATTTTGGGCAGATGGGCTTACTCGTTTCTAATGTGCTTCCCCAAGTTGTAATTACTTCACTCAAATTGAGCAAGTGTTTCCGTTGTTTCTGCAAGACCAGGAGTAAGGTGTGTACTGATTTTTCACATCGCACCCTTATCCGTTACCCACTCCTATTCCGAAAAAAAACGAGATGCGTAACGAAAATCCTGAAAGGAACAGTTCACCCAACGCATGGTAAGCTGAATATGATAACCAGTAACACGGCATCACTAACTAGGTCAATAGCAATGGAAGCTGCCTAAAACACAACACCTACATTGCACCTGCAGTTGTGGAAGCGAGACCGCCGATACTGAGTACCTCGATTGTACAGCCATCGTATAGATCAATCACATCTAACATGGATACAGTGAATTTCAACCGCAATGTAGTAACATCGTCTACACCAATACAGCCTACGAATTATTCATCTCCGCCAAATCCTATAAATTATTCAAGCTATGGGACCCCGACCTCAAATATGAGACTGCCGTGAATGCCAGTATCCACCACTTCGCAAGTACAGACCATTCCACAAGTATCTACGATTCTGCAGATATCTACGTACATAATTCAGGTTTCTCCTGTTCAGCAAGTACCCGGACATAATTTCATAGCTCCAAACGGTGCTTCAAGATTGCATCAGTATCAGCTACAGTTCAATGGAAAGTCAGATCCGGCTACGCTTCCGGAAAGATTGAACAATATATCGAAGTATTTGAACATAGCGAAGGATGCATTGCTGCTATCTTTACCGACAGTGTAGTCGCTGCACTCCGTTTGCGAATTTTCAGAGAGATTCCACACTGTTTTTCATGAATACGAATTATCACATCGAGTTGGAAGTACAAATCAGTTGCCGGAATCAGGAGATGAATGAACTTGTCGCTACATATGTGGTTGATATGCAGACACTATAAGGAGACACGGTGCAATGATAGCAGCACGTGAACAAAGATCGCCAGTCTAATTCGAGATATCGAACGTGATCTCCGGTGCCACTATAATATGCAGCTCCTACCCGGCCGAAGACAACCGCCACACACTCCAACATCTGCAGGAGATGCGGGGAAACGAGGCATGGTAGGAGCAACTCTCGAACATGTCGGAGGTGTTCTGTACGAGATGTTGTCGCTCGATTGCCCTTGCAATGGACCGAGAAACTAGCGCTGGACTGTGTATGGTCGAAGCAGCCGTAGCTCCTTGTTGAGGAAACCTCAAAGGTAAATGTAAATAAGATTCATATCACAGTCGTGGATAGCGTGGAATGTTCGAAACCTCCAAATACTTGTACAAGTTTGAAGGCAGACTCATCTGCTGTTTCGATAATTGTCCCTTCAGTATCCAGTCAAATGAAGACAGAACTGCGCAAGTTCACCGAAGCCCGTAGATTGGAAAAGGAAAATATAACTGTCCCGTATGTTAAGTCATTCTTAAGAGTACCGTGGACAAGAATTGGATGAAAACCTCCCTTTTACGAAAGTACGGATATTGGGAATACATTTGTCGGCTCTCGTGGATACTGGAGCCACCAGTTCTTTGATTAATGATAATGTTGTGAGTTTGTGCCAGGACACCGCAGCCAGTTCCGATCAAGGTCGTAGATACTAGGTTGGCCAATGTTAATGGGTATCTAGTACTATCGCCTACCGACTCTCATCACACTTGGAGTGTGGTGGAATTAAAGCTGAATTCGTAAATCTAATGTCGTTAATACCGGATATGGTAATAGGTATGGGAATCCTAAGCTCCGGCTTATTTAGAATACTTCTTCCGTCCGCTGATGTGTATTTCAATGAACATTCGATATTGAATAATTCTGATGAACCATACCGTTGATACAATATGAAATTAAACTAATGAATACATATAGGATAAAGTAGCGTTATCGTCCAAAGAATCATGGGATGCCAGAAATAATAAACGGGGAAGTTGACCGCATGCTGGCAGAAGATATTATCGAGCCGTCCAACAGTCCGAGAAGTTCACCTGTTGTGGTGGTGAAGCAGAAATATAGCAAACTGAGGTTTTGCATCGATTTTCGGATAACCAACAAATTCTACGTGGTAGATGCTAATCCTCTTTGCTATTAGTGACATCATGGACAAATACAGCCGTAATCTATGGATAACGATTAACGATTTGAAACAACGCTATTGGCAAATACACCGGAAAGTAAACCCATTACGGCATTCACCGTACCAGGCCGTGAGTCATTCCAGTTTGAAGTAATGCCTTTTGGTTCACATTCCACAAAGGCATAGTTTCATAGGTCGATGGATATCATTTTCGGAATGGATATGGACCTTGACACTTTCTCCTACCTATATCTTCGTTTAGGAGAGACTTTTGAGGAACATCTCGTTAATTTATACTGTTACCGAGAAGGAATATTTGACTATTGTGAGAAGATTCACAAGATGAGACCTTGGTTAGAAGGATACAGATTTACATTATTGACCATCAATCATTGAAGTGGCTGCACTCGAGTCCAAATGAAAGATTGCTTCGATGAAGCATCATCCTCCAGCAATACGATTTTGATATTCTATACCGGAAAGGAGTGTTAAAATGCATAGCTGAAACCCTGTCACTCGATCTATTAGGAATCCATGAGGAAGTAATGTGACAAAGTACGTCACACTACATTTACTTAACATAGGGATGAGGAGTCAAAAAACAGTATTTATTCATGAATTAATTCAGCTGCTGGGAGAACAGAGAGGGAGAGTTCAACTCGGAAGTTTGTAGGGATATACTTGTTGATATAAAGAAATTATATTTTCACAATTTTGTCATGGGAGAAATGTTCGAACACAAAAACAAATATATTCGAAAGCTTACGACAGAATTTTTTTTATTTTTACTCAGGCTGGTATGCTAGCTCTATTTATTTGATATTAACAGAAACTGAAGAGTAGACATGCGGTCGATTTAACCTTAAGCGTAGAATGACGTGAGTTTTTGGCGCATGTCCCGCCGATTTAGATAATTAATGAAGGGTCAAAAAGCACACTTTGAAGATTTATTAGTTCAGCGGCTCGGAGGAGAGGGAGGCTTTAGCTCAGAAATTGGCAGTTGTTGATATGAATAGTTAACAAAAAGTCACCACAATCACTTAAAATGAGGATGAAAGGGTAATAAGCACACTTTGATTATTTATTAATTTAGCTGCTGGGAGAACGGAGGAAGGTGTCAGATTAAATGTTTCCTGATATATATTGTTGATGTAACAAATCATTTTCATAGAATGAGGATGAGGGGCTTAAAAGCATCATTTGATTATACATCTATTTAGCTGCTGGGAGAACAGAGAGAGGTTTCAACCTAGGAGTTTGAAGAAATAAACTTGTTGATATAACAAATCATTTCAAAGTCTTCACATCCATTCAAAATTTCTGTTATTACTATTTACTAATTTAGCTGCTGAAAGAACGGAGAGGGGTTTCACATCAGAATATTGTGGAAAAATAGTTGTTCATATAATTTAAAATCATTTGCTGCTGTGAGAACGAGGAGATGTTTCAGTTCAGAAGTTTGCAGAAATATACTTGTTGGTAGGAAGAATCAATTAACAGTCAGCACATTCATTTAAAATGGAGATGAGAGTTCAAACATCACTCTTCGATTACATATCAATTTAGCTGCAGGGAGAACGTAGAGATATTTCATCTTGAAAGTTTCAAGAAATATACTTGTTGATATTAGGAATTATTTGAAATTCACCACAATCACTTATTAAAATCGGGAGGGGTCAATATGCACCCTTTGATCATTTATTGATTCAGATACTGGAAGAACGGAGAGAGGTCTCAACTTGGAAAATTGCAGAAATATACTTGTTTATGATTTGAAACTCACCATATCCACTCATATTAGGGATGAGGGGCCAGAAAGCACCCTTTGATTATACATTGATTCAGCTGCTGAGAGAGCCGAGAGGTTCAAACTCAAGAGTTTGCAGGCAAATACATATTCATATAACAAATCATTCAAAAGTCACCATATGCACTGGTAATGAGGATGAGGAGTCAAAAAGCGTCCATGGAAAAATTATTAATTTAGCTGCAGGAAGAACGGAGAGAGGTTCAAACTTGGAAGAAATCAGAAATATACTTGTTGGAATAACGAATCATTCGAAAATAGAATAAAACACTACTATGTCTTTATCACATTTATTTGTTACTCCTGTTAATCGAGTTTCAACGTTATTATCAAGCCATATTTGGACGGTATTCGATACCGTCTGAAGATGTCGTGATAACGCTGAAACACAAGTAACGGGAGTTGCAAATTTCATTCCATTTACTCATTTCATATATACACTAGTATTTGTATACATATCAAATTTACAAACTAATAATACCATAATATAATGATATATCTCATGCGAATAATGAGTTACACCTAAATGTTACAATAAAGTTACTCTTGTATGTGTAGGTGAATGAACAAATATTATTATCGAAAATAAATTAAAATTACATAATTATTAAATTTTCAATTGTTATATATGCATAATAGATTTAAAATCAAAACAAAGACAGTTTTTCTCTTCATCCTTTCATACTACCTTCAGTTAGTAAAAAAGGATGAGAATTTCTTTTGTTGTTGTAAAATGGAAAACTGAATCGTTTAGAAGTTTTAGAAAAGTGTTTCATGTTAAAAATTGTTTTATCATCAATATGAAGCAAGTTGTAGCGTTTTACCGGAAATATTGGAATGATCTTAGTGTTAGATTTGGTGCATATGGGGATGCTGATTTGTACATTTGCTGTGTCGCTAGTTATATGTGTATGATAAGTGTGACTTTTATATTCCTCATTTCGGTGGAAAAATTTACATACAATGTGAGTGTACAGGGTTCTCACATTTAAAATTTCTTCCGAGTATAAATATTCCGTGAGAAATAATTTAGATTCGTATTTTATAACTTTTTAAATGTAGTTGTTGCCCATATTTGGAATTTCTAATTCTAATACAACCCACCCCATGCGATTAGACCATAATGGATTAATGACTCCACCGAAGATTTGAAAGCTGTTACATGCAAATCATTCTGTAGTACATCCCTTAGGAATAGACATTTTTTAATTAGTTGTTTAACCTTTTCACTCAGATAAATGACACCATGGTCTCATTTAGGATAATTATCAACGTAGATCTAGATATCTGATTATATTAGTTTCATAAATATATTCAGTAGTATTAAGTTGTACGTAATTAAAATCTGGTCTGGAATGGTTGCTGATAGAGAATGCGATGTAGTTAGTCTTTGTTAAGTTAATTGTTAATCTAAGAGCAACCTGCACGGTCTTTATTGTTCTGAGTCCTTCGCAACCCCTTTCTTTTACAAGATCTCACGATGAACCAGAGAAAATTAACAATATGTCATCTGCATAGGATATTATTTTACCGTTTATGTTGCAATTGCAGCGAATAATTAGATTAAAAGTGGTATCAACAATAATATAATAAGATTCACGACCCAGTATGAATTATATAAAAAATTCTCGGGAATTAGGTCACATTAACACTCTGTTATAAATGTTCGTCTTTACGTACGTTTCGGTCTCACGACCATCATCAGCAGACTTATTTTGTTAAAAAGGGGGTTAACTAAAACCAAATAGCACAAGCGTCCATATCGCACAATCTTCAATCAAGAAGCTCACGCCGTCGAAACGAACAGAACCACGAATAATCAAAAATTGTATCGTTAATATTAAAGTATAATTTTTTTGTAACAAGAATCCACTGTTCAGTGAAATTCTCATAATATACAAACGCATATTGCTATGGTCTCAAAGCAACTGAAGTTCGAAGCTATTTGTTTGTAATTACTCGACCCAGATGTAGATTTATGACGTACTTGAAAAGGTTTTAGACCTGCATTGGAATTTAGTTTACTTTAAGCGTTCTTCCTAAAATATACTTTTAATATTATAAAGACGTATGTAGGAATTTTCAAGAGTTTTGATTAATCAAGTTAGTATAAATCTGACTCAATCCCTGAATATCATTCCTATGATTTACAGAATTTGAATCCCTTTTTATGTGAATCATCTCCAAGATAGATCTTTCATAATAATTGGTTTCTTTAGTTAAAATATTAACATTTTTGTAATCAAATTGATGGTTATAATCAAAACAGTGCTTAGCAAGGGCGATGGAATTTTCTAAGTTATTATTTCTTGTGCTATATATGCTTTGTTTAAACAAACTCACACATTATATAAATTGAATTGTTTAGATTGTGATGGAACTTATACTGGAATCTCTAAACAATATTTACAAAAAAGAATGTACGGCCATAAGTATAGCACAAGAAATAATAACTTAGAAAATTCCACCACCCTTGCTAAGCACTGTTTTGATTATAACCATCAATTTGATTACAAAAATGTTGATATTTTAACTAAAGAAACCAATTATTATAAAAGATCTATCCTGGAGATGATTCACATAAAAAGGGATTCAAATTCTGTAAATCATAGGAATGATATTCAGGGATTGAGTCAGATTTATACTAACTTGATTAATTAAAACTCTTGCAAATTCCTACATACGTCTTTATAATGTTAAAAGTATATTTTAGGAAGAACGCTTAAAGTAAACTAAATTCCAATGCAGGTCTAAAACCTTTTCAAGTACGTCATAAATCTACATCTGGGTCGAGTTATTACAAACAAATAGCTTCGAACTTCAGTTGCTTTGAGACCATAGCAATATGCGTTTGTACATTATGAGAATATTACTTAACAGGGGTTTCTTGTTACAAAAAATCTATACTTTAATATTAACGATACAATTTTCGATTATTCGTGGTTCTGTTCGTTTCGACGGCGTGAGCTTTTTGATTGAAGATTGTGCGATATGGACTCTTGTGCTATTTAGTTTTAGTTAACTACCTTTGTAACAAAATAAGTCTTCTGATGATGGTCGTGAGACCGAAACGTACGTAAAGACGAACATTTATAACAGAGTGTTAATGTGACCTAATTCCCGAGAATTTTTTATATAATTCATACTGGGTCAAGAATCTTATTATATAATTATTTCGGCTGGGATATAAGCCTTAATATGGAAGGAACAACCACCTATCCTAGAGTTTTGAAGGAATACGGAAACTTAATGAAGATATTGGCAAAAGAGAAGAATCGTAGAATTTATCTGGTAAGATGTAGGAACTTGCAAGTTTTTCCAAATTTCATTATATCTAAATCAAAGGAGAATATGTTTAGCAAGGTGCAAAATAAGAAGGCGTACGCAAAATTATTAAATTCTCTGCATAAAAATTGTTTGAACTTGTGCATTGAAGAAGCATGTGCAAATCTAGCAGAGGTTGAAAACAAAATTAAACTCGTTAAACAAACCTGTTACCAAAATTATGATAACAACTTCAACAAAATCAAAGCCATTCAATATAAAAAGATAAATAATTTGATGAAAGGTGTAGCTTATGAAAAACATAACATCAATGAACAATGGTTGAAAAATCTAACTGACACAAAAATTCCGAATGAGGTACAGCACACGCTAAGCTTAGGTCCGAAGTTTGCATTGCCTAATAATAATAAAAAACTGCCTATTGACAATATTATTGCAAATTTAGAATGCGGAATCAGGAATAAAAATTTAGAAGAAAAAAATGAAATTAGAAACAAAGTTTGTAACATCTTGACAAACAAAAAGAACAAACAGAAAGCAGAAATAGGTATTGCAAAGAATCGTTTTAACTATCATACAAAAATAACAAAAGAGGTCTTAGATGCTAACCCTCAAATTTTAGTTTTGAACGCGGATAAATTTAATAAAACCGTCATAATGCATAAAAATGACTATGAAAACAAAATGGAAAACCTTTTAAATGATGAAACAACTTATAAAAAATTAAAATCTGACCCTACTTCATCAGTACAAAATAACATGAATAAATTGATAAATAAATGGCATAAAAATAAGATAATCCCTATTGAATTAAAAAATAAATTAATTTGCCATAATGGGCTTGCACCTTATATCTATGGGCTTCCTAAATTACATAAAAATGATATACCCCTAAGACCCATTGTAAGTAATATTGGAGCGCCTACTTACAATTTATCAAAATTCCTATCAAAATCTAGCAATAATATAATAGGAAAAAATGAATTTTATGTGAAAGGCTCATGGCATTTTAATGAATTTATAAAAAATCAATCCGTATCAGTAAACCATCAACTAATTTCCTTGGATGTTGTTTCTTTATTTACAAATATACCTGTCTTTTTGGCATTAAATTGCATCAAAAAACGTTGGCCAGAGATTAAAAACCACACACCTCTTGATCAATCGGATTTTATAAATGCGGTAAAGTTTTGTTTAGAATGCACTTATTTTCAGTACGGTGAGCAATATTTTGGACAAATTTTCGGCACAGCAATGGGATCTCATATTTCAGCTACCATTGCTAACCTCGTTCTGGAATGCCTAGAGGAATCTGTTATAAATTCATTAGATTTTCAGCCTGTATTCTTTAAACGGTATGTAGATGATTGCCTTATGTGTGTTCCCAACGATAAAATTGAAAATGTGATTAATAAATTTAACAATTTCCATTGTAAACTTCAATTCACTTGTGAAATAGAAATAATCAATAACATTAATTTTCTAGATATGACCATTAGGCATGATGCAGATGGAAAAATGAAAACTTCTTGGTTTACAAAAGAAGTCTGGTCTCAACGTTATCTTCATTTCAATTCCGTTGCACCAGCTTGTTATGAAAAAAGTGTCATAAACAGCCTAACAGACCGCGCGGTAAAATTATCCCACGCAGAGGACCGTCCCAAAAATTTAAAAATTGTTCGTAATGCATTGGAAATGACTGGCTACTCAAAAACTTTCTACAATCCTATCATTAAAGAGAGAATAAACAAAATCTATAATGGTTCTTCTTATAAAAATAACATAACAGGTAATACAGACAATTATATAACTTTACCATACATTCCGAAGACCTCAGAAAAAATTAAAAAATGTTTGAAAAAGAACTAACTGTGTTGGGAAATATTTCTCAAATCTAAAACCTGTAATACTAAAGATAAACAAACCCACACAGTATATAAATTGAATTGTTTAGATTGTGATGGAACTTATACTGGAATCTCTAAACAATATTTACAAAAAAGAATGTACGGCCATAAGTATAGCACAAGAAATAATAACTTAGAAAATTCCACCACCCTTGCTAAGCACTGTTTTGATTATAACCATCAATTTGATTACAAAAATGTTGATATTTTAACTAAAGAAACCAATTATTATAAAAGATCTATCTTGGAGATGATTCACATAAAAAGGGATTCAAATTCTGTAAATCATAGGAATGATATTCAGGGATTGAGTCAGATTTATACTAACTTGATTAATTAAAACTCTTGCAAATTCCTACATACGTCTTTATAATATTAAAAGTATATTTTAGGAAGAACGCTTAAAGTGAACTAAATTTCAATGCAGGTCTAAAACCTTTTCAAGTACGTCATAAATCTACATCTGGGTTATTACAAACAAATAGCTTCGAACTCCAGTTGCTTTGAGACCATAGCAATATGCGTTTGTACATTATGAGAATATTACTTAACAGTGGTTTCTTGTTACAAAAAATCTATACTTTAATATTAACGATACAATTTTCGATTATTCGTGGTTCTGTTCGTTTCGACGGCGTGAGCTTTTTGATTGAAGATTGTGCGATATGGACGCTTGTGCTATTTAGTTTTAGTTAACCCCCTTTTTAACAAAATAAGTCTTTTGATGATGGTCGTGAGACCGAAACGTACGTAAAGACGAACATTTATAACAGAGTGTTAATGTGACCTAATTCCCGAGAATTTTTTATATAATAGTGGTATCAACCTAGTAGTGTTTCATTTTTGATTTCATTGTAAAGGGTGAAACTATAGAATCATTCAAATTTCAACATATCTACTCAAAATGAGGATGAGGAATCAAAAGGCACCATATGATTATGCTTCAATTTAGCTGCAGAGAGAATGGAGACAAGGTTCCAACTTAGAAGTTTGCAGTAATATTGTTTGAGCCTAATTTATTCATGTCTTTGTACACATTAATTATTATAATAAATGATTCAAAATGGGGTCTTTTGTATTTGCATCCATTCCTAAATAGGAATATTTATATGGCTTTTACAATAGCTCCCGTTCCAATTTATCATCAGTCAACGAATTGTCATCGGTAAGTTTATTGTCTGTACTTCAAAGAACCGTTGGTTATGCCTGGGGTGAACGCATATGACAGCAGCTATGATACTCCCTTGAAAACCCTATGTAAAGATGGGAGAAAAAGAACATTAATACTAAAGCACCTGAACAAATAACAGTAACATATACCATATCATCAATATTCTCAATCAATCGTTATCCTATAGAAATACAATTCTAGAAAAATTCAATAACAAGGAAATTCAGTTGTTTTGTACATAGCTGTACGCAGTGTTAAAATCAGCATCAAACAGCACGTAGTCTCCCGAGTCTGGTCACTCAAGAAGTCAGCGAGTTCTGTCAATCTGTAACAAACCTGGTGCAGCGTAGCATTCTGAGCAGTCCTCAGTCATATTTTCCTTAAATTACTGATATTGTCTCAGTCTGTGTTGAGTTGTGTAAGTTATAATGGATCATCTCAGAAATTTGTTGCTACGCAGAGGTCAAAATGAAGCTCAGGTCACTACATTTTTTCATTTCGTAGATAACATTGATGCAAATATATCAAACGATACCTCAATCACAGATATATAGAATCGAATAGAACATTTTAAACAACATTCAGATAATTTTGACGAAATTCAATCACCAATTGAAGAATTGTCTACGTCACAAGAAGTAGATTCAAATGGACGGGAGGATTTTCAACCATATGACAAGCTATTACCAGAAGTACAAACTCTGATAAAGGCTCATGCAAACAATAGCTCTTTTAATTCTGACAGCTCTGAAAAGTTAGCACAAGGTAAGATTTAAGATATCAAACTGTAAACGATTTGCATTCACCCACGTTGAATGGTGCTTATGAAAACTGGTTAGAGTTTCGTGATTCGTTCATAGAATATTAATACACGAAAACGAACATATCTCAGAGATTCAAAATTATGACTATTTTCAGTCTTATCTCAAACATGAAGCTGCTCTAATCATTCGAAACCTTTGAGTATGTGCATTGAACTACAGTATTGCTGAAAGTTACGCCAAGAAAGATATGAAAATGAAAGATTGATTATATATCATCATGTGGAGGCCATTTTGTATCTGCCATGAATGAATCATGAATCGCATTATCATCCAAGGCGAATATCAGATAACGTTTTCAAACTCTTACTATCATCAAAAAGCTTGGGAAAACCTACCGACTCATGGGATACGTTACTTATTTATATTATTGTTAATAAATTTGATATCGGTACACGCAGTGATTGGGGAAGTTAACAAGGTCGAACAGAACTACCTGACATGAAGGATATGACACATTTTTAAATAATAAAAGCAGACCCCTTGAACGTAAAAAAACAAATCTTAAGCCGAAAAAACAACACGTTTATTTTAATCAAACATCTAATATTGAATTCAAAGTGGTATCAACATCCCTTATGTAAAAGTGCTCATTCGTTGTACAATTGTTAGTTAACTCGCGTATTGATGTTAAAAAATGAAGTATTTGTTTTACTTGTAAATCGATATTATGTAGAAAATGTAACGAAAAACATAATATTATATTACACATAGCATTCCATAATAGCCCATCTACCCATAGACAAATGGTCTCTAATAATTTTTTAGCTAGTAGTAGGTACAACAAGAATGAATAAGGAACCGCCAGAGGTGAATCAATCCAAGACATTCAAGGTAACTCATAATCTTCATTCTCGAACCTCACAAGTTAAAATAGCATAAACATGTCACAAATATTACTTTCCACTGCCCGTATTCAAATTCAAGATAAATTTGGCAAATTACGTAATTGTGTACAAACTTAAGTATTGATAAAAAAGGTAAATATATCAGTAGTAGGCATACATCAGTCCCAATCGAATATAAAACAGAAGGCACAATTAAAAATCATTTCTGATAGTAATTCATAAAAGAAAACAATATCTTATTATATATAAAAATTCTCGGGAAATAGGTCACATTAACACTTTGTTATAAATTTTCGTCTTTACGTACGTTTCGGTCTCACGACCATCATCAGACTGATGATGGTCGTGAGACCGAAACGTACGTAAAGACGAAAATTTATAACAAAGTGTTAATGTGACCTATTTCCCGAGAATTTTGATATATAATTCATACTGGGTCAAGAATCTTTATTACAATATCTTATTCAATTTTATTAAACATTAATGAAAATTCACCTCCCACGTCATTCAACCCCTCAATTCGGAACGTTCCACAAAATATTTAGCTGATCCTATCTTTCTCAACAGCAGTGAAATAGATTTGCTATTATGGGGGAAACTATTTCATGGGATTTGTTATGCGGCAGTTAAAATTAGAGAAACATCAGCCAACTCTGCAGATAACTAAATTTGGCTGGATCATAGCTGGAAATCTCAATGCTCAAACACAAATGTAAATTAATAAAACTATAAGCAATTGCACCATTATTAGTACTAACGTAGATATTTAGAAAAGTACTTTGAAATTTTGGATGATAGGGAAAATTGATGTTAACAACACATTTTCTGAAGAGAAAAAACAATGAGAAGAGTCAAGACGTTCAAACTAGATTCAAATGTTTGTCGTAAATATTACATTCAGGGATAATATATCAAAATTGGGTGATTCTAATCATGAAGCTATGAATCGATTTCATTAATTAGAATGAAAACTTTTGAAATATCCAAAGTTATGAACAGAAAAGGTTAATTTTATGTCATATGACCTAAAATTCAGAAAAATTGGATACTTCTTCTATTCTTCATCATGCTGTGGTTGAAGAGTTTAGCACTACCACCAAGTTACGTACTGTGTTTGATGGTTCTGCTAAGACAACGGTTTGTTATCAAATAATTGTCAAATGGTTCAGAAACAACATTTCAAACAGGAGCCGAAAAAAGTTGTTACAAAAAGTAATATTCTATCACTTAATCCATTTTTATACAATCAAAACCTTTATCCATGTAGCCGGTTGGATTCGAAACTCTGATTCCTAATTTGATAAAAACATTAAATCATTCTGCTTGAAAAAGATAGGTTAACAAATATTATTTCAAGCAATGAGCATGAGAGATCATTACATTGTGGCCCAAAAACAATTTTATCATCAATCCATGAGCGATTTTGGTCAATTTTAGGAAAACCAGCATCTAAGAAAATTGTAAATGATTGTATGAGATGTTTTAAAGTACATCCAAGCGGTAATAATTATTTAATGGGGTCTCTACCAGAATCTAGCTCAGTATAAGACTTGCCATTCTTCAATGTTGGAGTAGATTATGCTGGTCCCATTTTAATAAAAGACAGAAAAACACGTAATCCTAAATGAATAAAATCTCACATATGCCTATTCGTTTGCTTTTCAACTAGAGCAATTCATTCAGAATTAGTAACTGACCTCACTACTGAAGCATTTTTAGCTTGAATCCGTAGTTTTGTGTCCAGAAGAGGCAAACCGCAAAATATGTATTCCGATGAAGGTACAATCTTTGTAGGTGCCAAGTCAGAACTGATAGAATTCTCGAACCTTGTAAGCAACAGAATCAATCGAACTATCTTCCAAAATACTTTAGACAAAGGCAATATATCGTGGAATTTCATACTACCCAGATCTCCACATTTTGGCGGTTTCTGGGAAGCAGGTGTCAAGTCAACTAAAGCACATCTGCGGATAGTTGTAGGCAATGCCACTCTCACCTTTGAGCAATTGTATCCATACATAATAAGAATTGAGGCAGTTAACTCCCTCCCTTTTAGTCCGCTGTCATCAGATCCAAATAACCTAGATCCATTAACCCCTGCTCGTTCTATTATTGAAAAATCTGTATCTGTGATTCCGGATCTCAATTTGATGGACATCAGAGGAAGCCGACTCTCCAAATTTTAACTAATCCAATAACTAGCGCATTTTTGAACTCGTAGTAAAGAATATGTGTCCGAGTTACAACTCAGAATGAAGTGAAAATGGAACTCAGAAACTCTACTCAGTACTGATTTACTTGTATTATTCTACGAAGACAACCCGACAAAATGACAGCTTGGAAGAGTTAGGCGTGGTTCCAAGGGGTCCTTGGAAAGACAGCAAAACAGTTATTAAGCAGCCGGGGGAAACTTTCAAAAATTACAAACTTTTTTAAAACTACGTTAACAAACCCCGAAACCGAAGTGACTAAGTAAGATGGAAACACGGACACGGACGTTCAAGCTTATCCAGATTATGCTGAAAACACTGAAAGAAGGGATACTGTCGTTAAATAATATTTCCATCGCTAGTTCTAGCTCGGTAAGTGCAGATAAAAACCTAAATATGAACGAACAACTGGACAGTGAACATCAAGAACACGATGAACGGCAATCTGCGGCAGACGATTTTATGAATGACATAGATAGGCTATTCTCAAAATCAGATTTTGTGTCTGACGAATTATAAGCTTTATTTCAAATTCTCCTCTAAATAGGGGTCTGTTCCCTGGAGATCCGACCCAAAATAATAGGGGATTTTCTAATGTTTATTTCAAAAAGGAAACACTATATGGTTTGATAGGTAGGCAGTGGTTGCGCTATTCTAAAGTATTAAACGTAGCTTATTGCGAACTATGTTGGCTTTTTTCTAAACGAAATGACAATTGGTATAATAAAAGCACCAGAGATTTGAAACGGTCAAAGAAAATTCAGGTTCACATTTATCGGCCTGTTACATTTATGACAAATAGAAAAATAATACATGCATAGACAAAGACTTCGGAGACAACTTACGATATGAGGCTAGTTTTACGGCTTGAGTTTTAGACCGTCTTATTAATATTACGTTTGCGTCAGCTAAAAACTGCAGCACCATTCCGTGGACATCGTGAATTACTTTCAAACACCTATGATGGTTACTTTTTATCCAGTAGGGCTCAGTTAATTGCACAATATGACAATGTTTTAAAGACACTCATCAATTTGACTCAAGGAATCTTGAAATATTCAAGCAATCAAATACAAGACGAAATAATGAATAACTTAAGCTAAGACCTATTATTTCAAAAGTTTCTAGAAACTCCATTTTTTGCTGTTATGATCGATACAACACAAGACCTAAGTAAGGAAGATCAATTAAGTAATGTTATTAGATACGTAGAAATTGCAATAAATAATGAACCAATGTTAATAGAAATATAAGAATCTTTTCTAGGATTTACAGAAGTGCATGATCATTCAGCCAGTGGACTATCATCAAAGATTGTGAAATTTATAGAAGATAACAACCTCAGCTTTGGAAAGTTTCGTGGTCAAGGTTACGATGGGGCAGTTGTTATCAGTGGGGTGTATGGGTGAGTTCAGACTTCAATAAAAGTGAAACAGCCGAAAGCCGGCTCACAATGTAAATTTGGTAGTTGGAGATGCAGTAAAGTGTCCTGTGGAAATCCCGTCATACATTGCAATTCTTGAAGAAATATATGTATTTCTTGGGAACAGTTTATGTCGGTGGTATGTACTAGCAAATATATCAGGAGAAAATATTTAACCATAGAAAGATTAAATCCAACACGCTGGGCAGGCCGAGTAACGTCTTTGCTGTTAGTGAAGTTGAGGGTCTTGGACATGATCAAAGCACTGGATAAAATAGTGTTGTGTAGTAATAAGAGAGATGAGCAAATATAAGCTGATATTATTAGAACCAAAATGGCTACATTTGAATTATTGCAAGCTGAAAATATGGACATTTCAAGAGCTGTAGATGCATTAAAAAGGGTTCATACTCACTTAAGCAAATTATAAATGACTATGACACTCTAAGGGATCAAGCTGTAAAGTTGAATACAAAATGAAACGTTAGTAATGAATTTGAGAAAAAAGAAGACCGATCAGTAAGCGGCATTATGATGAACTGGCCCTGGACCATCGTTCTGATAGCGACGCAGTTATCTTCCGGAACTATGGATATCTGAAGGTGTTTGACGTAGTTTTGTGGAGAACTAAACAATAGATTCAGTGGCTTGTATCATGTTTGTGAAATATTCGATTTTTTAAATCTTTTCTGGGTCTTCTTCGGCGACAATGATGTTTTCTAACCTATCGCATTTTTGGCTGGTGTCCGATCTGGGCTGTCCGAAACTTATTATGTAGTTATAGTTGAAATGTCTATAATTAATTAAAATTATTGGAAATTAATGGATGTAAGTCCCTTCCATTTTCATAGAGTCTATACTGCTCATATTTAGCAAGGTACAACCTGTACAATTTTGTGATATTTAGTTCAGAAGACAAGTAATATCTATTTTGGTTCGCTTCTGCTGTAGTGTGATCGCCGTCTGCGAAAACTTTTAATATGCTGTGATCTGCAGCAGGAAACAGACTGCTCCGGAGCTGGCCGGTTCTTGACCTAAAATAATATTGGTACAGATCCATCAACCGTTATAATTCTCAATACAATTCATTCGCTTTTTATTGCAAACGATGCAGCGTGCCAAGTACACTGAAATTCGTTTATAATGTAATTTTGGGTGAAAAGTGGAGCTGACCGGTTTTTGCACCAAGCCCTTCAATTGATTTTTAGATCACTCAAATCTAGGAATAGTTTGAGTTCCCGGAAGATGTAGAGTAATTTTATTACCAGTGCAATTCTATAAGCACTTCATTTTACGTGAGAGTCATCAACTAATCCTAAGTATTCAGTTTCATAAGAAACTTTAAGTTTTTCACATTTACAATCTGTAGTTTTTGAACAGTCTTCTTCATGTAGGTATAGTTCCTTTATTCTAGGCATGTTATTTTCATAAGAAGTGAAAGGAATATAATGAAACTTTTCTGTATTCAACATGAGGAGATTTTTTATTCAACCAACTTTTAATTTCCTGTATTTTTAATCTCATGCCAGTCTCTATCTCGTGTCAAGTTTTAACTTCAAATTGTACAACGGAGTAGTCTGCATAAGACATTATCCAACAGTTATCATCAAGTGACAATAGGTCATTGATATAAATTCAGAAAATTATCAGACCTGAGACTGTCCCTTGTGGTACACCATACTCATTTTTCGTTTGCGAACTGTAGATATTGTTCAAATTGACTTGTTTTCGTATATGATTTAAATAGATCGTTTCAAATGCCTCTTACACCGATGTTGTGTAGTTTCGATAGTAATATTTCATGTCGAAAGCTTTTGCAAGATCCAGAAAAATTGCCACACTTTACTTTCTTGAGAATAATTTGTTTGTTTTCTTTGCACATCTTTCTGGTTTACAATTTTATTCCAAACAAATAATGTACTCCTGTTGAGGGTCTCACAATTTCCCCGTTTTCGAGAAACATGCGTTCAAATGAACATGACAGAACTCATTAACAAATTTACTTACTACTGAAATCACGCATGTTCATTTAAACGCGTTTTTCTCGCTTTTTGAACCAAAAAAGGATATAGGTTTGCGGTTTTCAGTTTTTTTTTGCAAATTCAATATAATTTCCGATCATCATGTAATAGATGTTTTCAATTTTCGGCATAAAATCATTAAAACCGTTATGATTACAAATTACGCCCCGCACCAATTTTATCAGAAGCTATCGTGTACCGAAAGATACGACAATTGAAAGTACGTACCTTTCCTTCTATACAAACTAAAGTTTACTAAAATCAAATTAGTCGTTTAGAAACTACATCGATTCAACTTATTACTCTTTCAATAGCTTCCCCCACTCTCATCAAGGTCTGTAGCCAATGAGCTTTAAACAATAATGATGTAAAATTGTCTAACCTTTCTAATGATGTTAACAAAGATATACCTTAATGCGAGAATTTCCGGAGAAACGCGTTCAATTGAACATGACAAAAATTCATTAACAGATTTACTTTCTACCGAAATCGCGCATGTTCATTTTAACGCGTTTTTCTCAAAATCGGTGAGATTTTGAGAACCTCAACAGGAGTACTTCATTTGTTCACAATCAAATTGTAAACCAGAAAAAGGTGCAAAGAGAAAAATTATTCTCAAGAAGCTAAAAGAAACTCCGAAAAGTTGCACCCAACGCCCTCTACCGCATAATCTGAAACTAACTGAACCATCTTATTCGGCTTCCTCTGAAACCCTCGAGTACCAGATTTCAACGAAATATCTGTAGCTTGCACAGGAGCTACAGCAAAATATTGTTTAAAAAAAATTAAAACGCCCTAGGGATATCTCCGAAACGAAAGAAGATAGGACCATAGCTTATATGAAGAATCTGATTATTTTCGTGAGATCTACCGTCCTCTGCATTTACGGGTCTTTCAGAAACACCCTGTATATTGATGTTTTGATGAGAGTTTGTTTGTTCTACAAATGACATTAATCTGTTTTTGATATTTTTTTCCTTAATTTTAGCAAAGTTTGAGATTATCGATATTGGTCTACAATTGGACACTATTTCTGAATCTCATCATTTATAGATTGAACTATTGATTTACTGAAATTTTTTGGAAAATGTTATTTTAAGATCTGTATGTGTTTGACTGTTATTTCTGTTAGTGTTGCCGCTTTATTTTTGTTAAGTGTATTTATTTGATTTATTTTCTCGTTTTTCGTAATAGGTGTGAGATAGAGTCTAACGGTAGATCTGTTTACTTTGAATTTATATTTTATTTGTATATTTTTCATTTCAGTTTTCACGGCCATTATTTGACCTATATTACTGAAATGGTTATTGAAAATTTCTGCTATTTTCTCATTTCGTTGATTGCCTATTTTGCTCCCATTTTCATCAAAATATTTCCTATAGTATTGGTCTTATTTTTTGACATATTCGTACTTTCCTTAATAATTTGCTATTTCTTTCATTTTATCAGTTTTTGCTTCACTAATTGCATTCTAACAATAATTTGATTTGGTTTTTCCTAATTAAGTTATCGAAAATCCAAGTGTTGAACTCCCGATCTATGTATCCCTTATCCAATGATCAAAATGATATGAATCCACTTATTCCTTCATATTTTGTTATTTGAAAATCCATTACGAAGCCACCAGACGCCAGCTATTTATGAATAAGTGAACTAGAAACCGGCTTCTATAAAAGTTGCACAATAGTTTTCGGAAACATTGGACACGAGACTATTTGAATTCGCTATATTAACAAAAGAAATCGATCGAAGGCACTGACGGTGTTTCTCTTGGAGCTATGGTTATTAAGTTACTATAAAGATAGATAACCTGTGTCCATCCAAATGGATTCTTGGAAGAGTCATAAGGTTACATCCTGGAAGTGATGAAAAAACTCATGTAGTGTGTGTTCAAACTGGTAAAGTTACCTTCTACATTATTTAATTGAAACCTTGAGGAATATTATTATATTTAGTGCCTGTCTTCTGTCTGTCTGTTTTCCGCATGACATAGAACGGCGCATGAGTACGAAAGTTAAGGTATTTTGGAAACAATGGCTGATGTTTTATGTTTGTACGGTCATAGCTATCATTTTCCTAGAAGAATAAAGTTTATTAGTATTATTGTAATGTGCAATTTATTTAAAATATCTAATATACAATAAACGAATGCAATCCACTAAGTCGAATAGAAACACATTCAAAAGTAACCATATTTACTTGAAATGAGGATGAGGATCATTTAAATAACACCCCATTCACGTTGAGGAGTCAAAGAGCACCGTTTGATCTTTTATTGATTCATCTGTTAGGAGAACGAAGAGAGATTCCAACTTAGAATTTTGCAAAAATATACTTTTTGATATATTGAATTACTTAAAAGACATCACTTTCACCTTCCATAGGAATGAGAGGTCACACTTTGATTATTTATAAATTAGCTGCTGAGAGAACGGAGAAAGATTTCAACTCAGAAGTCTGCAGAAATAAACTTGTTGACATAATAAATCATTCACAGATAACCCAATTATGGGTCTGAGAGGTCAAAAAGTACCCTTCGATCATTCTTCAATTTGGCGGCTGGGAGAACGGAGAGAGGTATCAACTCAGAAGATGCAGAAATATAATTGTTGCTGTAATGAATCAATTAAGAGTCATCACATTCACTTAGAGTGGTAATGAGGGGACAAAAAGTACCCTTTGATTATTTATTGATTCAGCTACTGGGAGGTTTCAACTTAGAAGTTTGCGAAAATATATTTGTTGATATAACAAATCACTCAACACTTGCCACATTCACTTAGAATGGGGATGAGGAGGCAAAAGACATCCTTCGATTGTTTATTGGCTGCTAGGAGGAGGGGCAGGTTCCGACTTATTCATTCATAATGAGAATGAGGAGACGAGAATGACAATTGGATTAATTCTCAACTTAGCTGCTGCTGGAACGGAGAGGGGTTTCACTTCAGAAGCAGAAATGTACTTGTTGATATAACAAATCATTTGAAGGTCAGTACATTCACGATCAAGGGTTAAAAAGCAATTATTGATTATCTATTAATTCAGCTGCTGGGAGAACGGAGAGAGATTTCAACTCAGAAGTTTGCTAAAATATACTTGTTGATATAACAAATCATTTAACACTTGCCACATTCACTCAGAATGGAGATGAGGCGGCAAAAAGCACCTTTTGATTATTTATTGGCTGCTAGGAGAAGGGGGAGAGATTCCAACTTATTCACTTATGATGAGGATGAGGAGAAGAGAAGGACAATTGGATTAATTCTGAATTCAGCTGCTAATAGAACGGAGAAGGGTCCCAGTCCAGAAATTGGCAGAAATGTACTTGTTGATATAACAGATAATTTAAAGGTCAGTTTATTCACAATCAGGGGTCAAAAATCAATTTTTGATTATATATTAATCCAGCAGCTTGGAGAACAGAGAGATTTCAACTAAGAAGCTTGCAGAAATATACTTGTTGGTATAGCGAATCACTTAAAAGTCATCTCCATCACATGGAATGGGGATGAGAGGTCTGAGAGCCCCCTTTGATTATTTATTAATTTAGCTGCTGAGATAGGGGAGAGGAATTCCAACTCCTTAGTCTTAAGTTTGCAGAAATATACTTATTAATATGAAAAATCATTCACAAATCACCTAATCCACTAGAAATTGTGTTGAGAGGTCGAAAAGCACCCTTTTGATCATTTATTAATTAAGCTGTTGGGAGAAGGGTATGAGGTTTCAACCCATAAGCTTGAAGTTTGCTGAAATATACTTGTTGATGTAACAAATCAATTGAGAGTGGAAACATTCACTTGAAATGAGAATGAGGAAGCAAAAAATAGCCTTTGTTTATTTATTAACTCAGCTGCTGGGGGAGCGGAGAAAGGTATCAACTTATAAGTTTTCAAAAATATACTTAGTGATATGCCAAATCATTCAAAAAATACCACATTCACTTGAGATGAGGATGAGGGGTCAAAAAAATTCCTGTGGATATTTATTCATTCATCTGCTGAGGGAATGGGGGATAGCATCCATCTCAGAGGTTTGCAAAATGCAAAAATATACTTATTGAAACAATCCATTTAAAAGTCACCAAATTCATTCAATATGAGGATGAGAGGTCGAAACACACTCTTTGATCATACATTAATCCAGCTACTAAGAGAACGTAAAGAGGTGTTAATTCGGAAGTTTCCACAAACAAACTTGTTGATCTTAAAATCATTTGATATTCACCACATTTACTCGAAATAGGGATGAGGTTTGGAAAAGCACCCTTTGAATATTTAATAATTCAGATGCTTGCAGACTTGAGAGAGGTCTCATCTCAGAAAAAAGGAATATCATAGTTGATAGATAATTTTGCTTGGGTTAGCATGGATTCATTTATTTTCACTACCCCAGTGAGGACAATGTGAAGTTGATCTAGAATCTGTTTGGAATCACCGCTCTGATGTTTCAAAATATTCCTCCATACATTTATCTGCTTTTGGTGATCATGATATTCATAATCATGAGAATTTTCGCACAAACTATAATCTGGTTCAATCAACGTATTCCTTCTGCACAGGATTCCGATATTTCATGAAACGATAGTAAAAGCTTTGCTTTAGTTCAATTAAATGAAATTTTTTGTTATAAAGTCTCAGTACGGTTCAAGCTTCTTTTGCAAACATGAATCGATAGCCTGATACTTCGTCTGTATACCTATAGACTGTAGACAGTATTTCAATCATGCTAGTGAGCAGCAATATCGGGTTTCTTAGATTACTGTACGATCAAGCAGCCAAGCTTATACTTATACTTGGGATATATCATGGAACATACCTGTTTCATACAATATCTGACATATTAGTATTGACAATGATTTCACAACAATTGACAAATTATTGTTTCAGGTTCCGAAATGTACAAAATTGAAAAAAATTAAAATGTTCTCCAGTTAATCCGAATAACAAATTCAATCTACATTTTTAAAGTGTCAAAACTTTGAAATACATTTGCAACCTGCTATTTCATGTCATTATTATGTATTTGATATTTGCCAACTTGGTTTCATAATTCATGGACCTCATGTATTTACCTCTGAAGCAGCGTATTTAATTTGATATATTCTTCAGAAATTATACACGGTATAATAAAAGAAGCAAAAACGTATTTCTTTCGATTTTCTGTTGTTTTATGATACTATATTCGAAACCAAACCATTATGAAAAAAAGTTTTGATTGTTTGTTGTCCATTTCCTATCCCTCTGTAAATGCATTACTTCTGGATTTGCTATCCACGGTAAAAAGTTAAAATAATAATTATCTTGAAGTTTTCCAAATATTGTGTCGCAAAATTATGTTGATCTTTCGATCCTGATAATTTTCAAGCCTTTTAATGAATAAATAACAAGGTCACACGTGATTTCCAATAAACTTTGAATTTGATAATCATAATTTTGATTTTTATTTATATTCATATTTTTTGTATGTAATAAATTCATTCATTTATGATTTTCAATGGGCATTTGATTTCAATAATACCATCATTTCATCTTTGATAATGATAACTTTAAAAGTTTCAGATTCTTCTAATGATGTCAAATTCACAAGCTTTTCGAGAAAACGTTCATCAAGTTCTTGTATGTTTTTTACTCTACAGATCCTGTGAACATTTTTCATCTGTCTGGTCATGATGTCTGGTGAGCCGCGTTATCGGAATATGCAAATCAAGTTTATCTTCCAGTGACAATACTTCTTCCATTATTTTTTCTAATGAAACGCAAATATTATAAATACTTTTCCCTGATTTAGATTGTTTTTTAATGGATTGAAATAATTATCAACTATTGAATTATTTCCCGGGATTTGATTTGGTGCAAAGATGCCTCCCCAAGGAACATTAGGGCAAATTTTTATCAAAACATAGATTGAACTAAATTGTTATAAACATTTTCACTATTGCCCATATCTCGGACATCGAAATACCATCAATTAAAAAAAATCTCTCATCATGAAGACTGGATTAAGGGAGTCGACTAGACTGGAACTGCTATGACCACTGAATTACTGGTTCCATAGTGTCGATTTGTAGTGGCATTTCCCAAAGAAAACTTTTCCACTTTTTCTACTTGTCCGTTATAATATCTAGATGTCAATAAAATATTCACATGTTTCTCAATCAAAATCAATTATGTTTTTTATGTGTATAAAAAAGACAAAGACATTTTATGAAGATGTCTTTGATTATTGTATTTAGACTGATCATCTATATCTTTAAATAACATTTCAATGGGATGTGCGCAACACAAATAAACTCCAATTAAATTTTCATTAATGAGGTACTTTATGTTCATTGAGAAAATAGCATCTTATTACAAATTTTAACAACGTGCATCTATTTAAAAGCCTGGAAATTATGCAATAATTTAAAAATTGAATTGGAGTCATGAACTTCTGATACAAAAGAACAAATTGAATATGTTCTCTTCTATGTTTTCAAAAACGCGACTGTTATATGAAAATATATCAGTACTTTCTAACGGATTACGTACAACTCCCCCTAAAGCATCAAAATAAATTAAATGCAAATATTCTTTTAAGCATAGCGACTCACGCACTTCTATTTGTACGGTGGCGTACGTGGAATCGACCTTTATACATTGCAAAGTTTTTATTCGTGATATTATAGACTGTTTTACTTTGCTGCCTTTGTTTTTTCAAAAGAAAATTGTTTTTTACTTCTAATCACCATGTTAAGTTGTTGAGTACCTAAATGTGGTGACTTTCAAATGATTCCTTATATCAACAACTATATTTCTGCCAACTCATGTTCGTTCCCCCTGGAACTGGATTCATATTCCCATTTTAAATATATGTGGTGACTTTCTCAATAACCATATTTCTGCAAACTTTTTAGTTGAATGCTGTCTCACGTCAGCTAAATTGATGAATAATCAGAGCGTGTCGTTTGACCCGTCATCCCTAAATTAGGTGAATATGGTAACATACAAATAATTTTTTATATTACCAATAATATTTCTGCAAACTTCTGAGTTGGAACTCTCTCTGTTATTTTCGACCCCTCATCCTCATCTATGGTGGCTTTTATATTATTCGTTTAATCATGAAATATATATATATATATATATATATATATATATATATATATATATATATATATATATATATAGATAGACCGGATGCAAAAGGCAGTCATTCTGGGTTCAATTAGAATACTTAGGGCACACGATTTAGGAACCTGAAGCTACTTACCGACCGGTGGGGAGGAGTAGCTTCGGTTAACCGCCTATTAGGTTTTTCTGGCGCGACTGCTGCGATGTCGTCGGAGCTCGCAGCAGCCCCGACCAGGTTTGAATGTAGAAAAAAGTATATATATATATATATATATATATATATATATATATATATATATATATATATATATAAACAAGTTTAAAGTTTCTTTGCCTAATTGGCCACTATCGTGTATGTAACTTAAGAGATATAGAATTAAATTTTCTGAATTATGAAGATAACTTAGATAATTTAACATAGGATTATAAAGATGAATAAACGTAACCATAGGCGGGATTCGAACACCCTGGACTAGAAATCCAGAAATGTGGGTTCGAATCCCGCCTATGGTTCAATCTTTTACGTTTATTCATCTTTATAATCCTATGTTAAATTATCTAAGTTATCTTCATAATTCAGAAAATTTAATTCTATATCTCTTATATATATATATATATATATATATATATATATATATATATATATATATATATACATATATATATATATATATATATATATATATATATATATATATATATATATATATATATTGTTAAGACAATACTCTTACTGTTTTATTTTGTTGAGAAAATTCTTACTGGTTTATTTTTTGCCCCACGTTGGTGACAATTATTAACTAAACTCTTACTGAGTTTTTTTTTGAAGTTTATGTTTATGATCTTTAATTATTTGAAGTTATTAA
Organism: Endomychus coccineus; assembly: GCA_958510875.1. Classification (NCBI taxonomy): domain Eukaryota; kingdom Metazoa; phylum Arthropoda; class Insecta; order Coleoptera; family Endomychidae; genus Endomychus; species Endomychus coccineus. The sequence continues at coordinate 124,318,031 of OY294068.1, read as the reverse complement.
TAATTATATTTTGATTCTACCGGCTAGCTTTTTATCTTTTTAATTTGATTGTATTTGAACTTTGAATTAATGTTTATGAAGTTTTTGAACTTTTGAAGTTTATCTATAGAATAATTTTATATGGAATTAAACACAATGCTCTTTGAATTTCACAATATTTAATTTCTATGACTCTTCTTTATCTCGGGTAATTGAATTTTATGTTTTACAAGATCTATGATATAACCTTAAAATCACTTTTACAACTAATATTTGTTTATACTGTTGTAATCAACAATCTTCTTTTTACTTTACAGATAATACGGATAATATGATGTAGAAATTATAAACAAACTTACGTTTAGATAATATCCAAAAGTGTGTTTAACAATGTTGGCAATGTTCAATTTACTTCTTTTTAATTTCGTTGATTCACTTTTTACACAATACTATGCTATTTCACGATAATCACAGGTAACTAATTTTGGTTACTTCTTCTTGAGAATCAGGAACTGTTGATAATACTTTGTTTTATTCTTTTAGATAAGACATAAAACTTTTCGATGCTTTATTGAAATTATATTGAAGAATGGCAATCGTTGGATACCTCTTATAAATTGGAGGTTATTACAACCTTTTACTTGGTTTAGATACTTGGAACACTCGTTGACTTTTAATAATTTTTATTAACTTCGGTTACTTGGAACTTATCGAAGTTTGGAACACTTGCGTTCACTGATGTTTATTTTTATAAACTTAGGTTAGAACATTTTTTGGTGAGTTGCCAGAGAAGAACAGTCTCTACTTAGATGTAATTGCAAACTGATCTGACCCGTCCTCAGATGCCTTTTATAGGCCTTCAAAACCGACGCCAAGCATTTCCAAAATTAACCAATGAGGTGCTTACTTTTCATATCAAGAATGCCAAGTTAATTGTTGTTAAACTGACACAAGTACTCATTGTTACCAGTCTGACACTAGAAATTCGTCTCGACAAATCAGAATTTAGTATTCTATAATTTTTTGAATTATTGGAGATTATCAACTTATTTTAATTGATAGTGATTCCTTCTTTTTAAATTAATATTGCCTACATTTTTCCCCACACTTTGGTATAATATAACCCATGATTGGGTTATTATTAATATGATTATTCCCATATTTATGGTTTTCTTGACAGTTACTTATTCTTAAATCTAATACATACTATATTATATCAATAACATTCTTTTAACATTACATAACTCAAATTTACTAATCCTAACTTATATCTATAACATTATTCAATGTTTTGTACTATCTCATGATAGTTTTGTAATCACTTTAATTATGATTTCTGCCTTCGTTACACAGTACGTTTCTTCACTTTCACTGAAGTTCTTGTTTATCACTTCTTATTCTATTACATTGTTGTTTATTATGTTTTACATTGTTAATTTTAATATCCTAACTATTATTTAGCTTTTACTATTGTTTTTAAATCCATATAAATATCTTTTATTTGATCTTTTCTGATTTTCAAAGTTCGGTAAGTTATTATTTTTAAATTTTTATTGTTTATGAAATGAAATCATAACTATATATATATATATATATATATATATATATATATATATATATATATATATATATATATATTTGTATGTTTTCTTGGTATATTGGTTCGTATATATACTGATAATGAAATAAAAACTCTGTCTTGACGTTTCGACAATGTTTATTGCCTTTATCAAAATTGTTAATTGAATTAGTGTTTCCATGTAATTTAGAAAAGAATAGATGATTTCGATTAATGAAATGCGTCTGCAGCCGACTTGTGTTTTAAGATCCAATTAAAACTGCAGAAAACAAATGGTTCAAGAATATCAACAAAAGAATATATATATATATATATATATATATATACAAAATATATTGGATTTTGCACCAAAGTGCTTGTCACAACTAGACGAATTTGGCGGGTCTTGCGACTTTCGCCTTGTCTAGAAGTACATTTTCCATAATGTATAAAAATCTTTACTGTCTTGCGGTTAGTTCCGCAACTGATGAGACGAAATGAAGTCGAAACAGTGTAGAGCATATCTTCCCCAGCAGAACTGGGTATTCAAGTTTTAAATTAGAAAACGAATTGGATAAAACCAAAACATTTTCTGTTGAAAAGGAGGGTATCATACACTTTCGACCTTCAGGGTCTCTTCAGTAGGACGAAGTAGTCCTAGAGTGTTGTTGTTTGGAACGGTCAAAGAGCGAAAGCTCAATGCGTTTTGCAGAGACAGAGTTTCTTGCAACTAAATGCTCGACTACAAAGAACGAAATTTGGTACATCTCGCGATGTTACCTTGTTCAAAGTGTCCTTGATAAATATACAAAATATATTGGATTTTGCACCAAAGTGCTTGTCACAACTAGACGAATTTGGCGGGTCTTGCGACTTTCGCCTTGTCTAGAAGTACATTTTCCATAATGTATAAAAATCTTTACTGTCTTGCGGTTAGTTCCGCAACTGATGAGACGAAATGAAGTCGAAACAGTGTAGAGCATATCTTCCCCAGCAGAACTGGGTATTCAAGTTTTAAATTAGAAAACGAATTGGATAAAACCAAAACATTTTCTGTTGAAAAGGAGGGTATCATACACTTTCGACCTTCAGGGTCTCTTCAGTAGGACGAAGTAGTCCTAGAGTGTTGTTGTTTGGAACGGTCAAAGAGCGAAAGCTCAATGCGTTTTGCAGAGACAGAGTTTCTTGCAACTAAATGCTCGACTACAAAGAACGAAATTTGGTACATCTCGCGATGTTACCTTGTTCAAAGTGTCCTTGATAAATATACAAAATATATTGGATTTTGCACCAAAGTGCTTGTCACAACTAGACGAATTTGGCGGGTCTTGCGACTTTCGCCTTGTCTAGAAGTACATTTTCCATAATGTATAAAAATCTTTACTGTCTTGCGGTTAGTTCCGCAACTGATGAGACGAAATGAAGTCGAAACAGTGTAGAGCATATCTTCCCCAGCAGAACTGGGTATTCAAGTTTTAAATTAGAAAACGAATTGGATAAAACCAAAACATTTTCTGTTGAAAAGGAGGGTATCATACACTTTCGACCTTCAGGGTCTCTTCAGTAGGACGAAGTAGTCCTAGAGTGTTGTTGTTTGGAACGGTCAAAGAGCGAAAGCTCAATGCGTTTTGCAGAGACAGAGTTTCTTGCAACTAAATGCTCGACTACAAAGAACGAAATTTGGTACATCTCGCGATGTTACCTTGTTCAAAGTGTCCTTGATAAATATACAAAATATATTGGATTTTGCACCAAAGTGCTTGTCACAACTAGACGAATTTGGCGGGTCTTGCGACTTTCGCCTTGTCTAGAAGTACATTTTCCATAATGTATAAAAATCTTTACTGTCTTGCGGTTAGTTCCGCAACTGATGAGACGAAATGAAGTCGAAACAGTGTAGAGCATATCTTCCCCAGCAGAACTGGGTATTCAAGTTTTAAATTAGAAAACGAATTGGATAAAACCAAAACATTTTCTGTTGAAAAGGAGGGTATCATACACTTTCGACCTTCAGGGTCTCTTCAGTAGGACGAAGTAGTCCTAGAGTGTTGTTGTTTGGAACGGTCAAAGAGCGAAAGCTCAATGCGTTTTGCAGAGACAGAGTTTCTTGCAACTAAATGCTCGACTACAAAGAACGATATATTTTGTATATTTATCAAGGACACTTTGAACAAGGTAACATCGCGAGATGTACCAAATTTCGTTCTTTGTAGTCGAGCATTTAGTTGCAAGAAACTCTGTCTCTGCAAAACGCATTGAGCTTTCGCTCTTTGACCGTTCCAAACAACAACACTCTAGGACTACTTCGTCCTACTGAAGAGACCCTGAAGGTCGAAAGTGTATGATACCCTCCTTTTCAACAGAAAATGTTTTGGTTTTATCCAATTCGTTTTCTAATTTAAAACTTGAATACCCAGTTCTGCTGGGGAAGATATGCTCTACACTGTTTCGACTTCATTTCGTCTCATCAGTTGCGGAACTAACCGCAAGACAGTAAAGATTTTTATACATTATGGAAAATGTACTTCTAGACAAGGCGAAAGTCGCAAGACCCGCCAAATTCGTCTAGTTGTGACAAGCACTTTGGTGCAAAATCCAATATATTTTGTATATTTATCAAGGACACTTTGAACAAGGTAACATCGCGAGATGTACCAAATTTCGTTCTTTGTAGTCGAGCATTTAGTTGCAAGAAACTCTGTCTCTGCAAAACGCATTGAGCTTTCGCTCTTTGACCGTTCCAAACAACAACACTCTAGGACTACTTCGTCCTACTGAAGAGACCCTGAAGGTCGAAAGTGTATGATACCCTCCTTTTCAACAGAAAATGTTTTGGTTTTATCCAATTCGTTTTCTAATTTAAAACTTGAATACCCAGTTCTGCTGGGGAAGATATGCTCTACACTGTTTCGACTTCATTTCGTCTCATCAGTTGCGGAACTAACCGCAAGACAGTAAAGATTTTTATACATTATGGAAAATGTACTTCTAGACAAGGCGAAAGTCGCAAGACCCGCCAAATTCGTCTAGTTGTGACAAGCACTTTGGTGCAAAATCCAATATATTTTGTATATTTATCAAGGACACTTTGAACAAGGTAACATCGCGAGATGTACCAAATTTCGTTCTTTGTAGTCGAGCATTTAGTTGCAAGAAACTCTGTCTCTGCAAAACGCATTGAGCTTTCGCTCTTTGACCGTTCCAAACAACAACACTCTAGGACTACTTCGTCCTACTGAAGAGACCCTGAAGGTCGAAAGTGTATGATACCCTCCTTTTCAACAGAAAATGTTTTGGTTTTATCCAATTCGTTTTCTAATTTAAAACTTGAATACCCAGTTCTGCTGGGGAAGATATGCTCTACACTGTTTCGACTTCATTTCGTCTCATCAGTTGCGGAACTAACCGCAAGACAGTAAAGATTTTTATACATTATGGAAAATGTACTTCTAGACAAGGCGAAAGTCGCAAGACCCGCCAAATTCGTCTAGTTGTGACAAGCACTTTGGTGCAAAATCCAATATATTTTGTATATTTATCAAGGACACTTTGAACAAGGTAACATCGCGAGATGTACCAAATTTCGTTCTTTGTAGTCGAGCATTTAGTTGCAAGAAACTCTGTCTCTGCAAAACGCATTGAGCTTTCGCTCTTTGACCGTTCCAAACAACAACACTCTAGGACTACTTCGTCCTACTGAAGAGACCCTGAAGGTCGAAAGTGTATGATACCCTCCTTTTCAACAGAAAATGTTTTGGTTTTATCCAATTCGTTTTCTAATTTAAAACTTGAATACCCAGTTCTGCTGGGGAAGATATGCTCTACACTGTTTCGACTTCATTTCGTCTCATCAGTTGCGGAACTAACCGCAAGACAGTAAAGATTTTTATACATATATATATATATATATATATATATAAACAAGTTTAAAGTTTCTTTGCCTAATTGGCCACTATCGTGTATGTAACTTAAGAGATATAGAATTAAATTTTCTGAATTATGAAGATAACTTAGATAATTTAACATAGGATTATAAAGATGAATAAACGTAAAAGATTGAACCATAGGCGGGATTCGAACCCACATTTCTGGATTTCTAGTCCAGGGTGTTTACCAATTACACCACTTCGGTCCTGTTAGATTTTTATATTTTTGTAAATATAAACCTCTGAAAGGATAGTAGATCATTGCATTGTGTTCATCAATGATCTACTATCCTTTCAGAGGTTTATATTTACAAAAATATAAAAATCTAACAGGACCGAAGTGGTGTAATTGGTAAACACCCTGGACTAGAAATCCAGAAATGTGGGTTCGAATCCCGCCTATGGTTCAATCTTTTACGTTTATTCATCTTTATAATCCTATGTTAAATTATCTAAGTTATCTTCATAATTCAGAAAATTTAATTCTATATCTCTTAAGTTATATATATATATATATATATATATGTGTGTGTCCTCGAACTGCGTGGCAAAAATGAAGCCGAAGATTCTTTGATTCGAAAAAAAGTTGATGATCCTTTTTACTTTTGCCTCAAGTGTCTTGTTTACCCGGTAGAGGGCTTCAAAATTGCAAAAATTATTTTGTTTTTTCGGTATGACTTGAGAACGCGATGAAGAACTTCTACAAAATTCAGCAGGTGAGCTACTGTCAATAATGGCCATTTTTGAGAGTGAAGCGCAGAGCCTTAGAGACCATAGAAATAGCTCAAACTTGAGGATGTAACGGGAAAAGTGTCCAGAACTTTTTTGTGGTCAATGTAATTCACTCGATATTTTTTATGCAGATAGCTCATCTAATTTGAAAACTTTTCTTGCTCCTAGAAAAGTTTGATAAAATCAACGGATTAACTTGAAAAAATTAATTTTCGAGTCTCTGCAATTTTGGCTTACTAATTTTATTTGATTAAAATACCTTAGTTGCCTTTGCTTTTCTAATGTCATTTTGGCATTTGAAGAATTTATTCTCAAAACTGTCAGTTTTTACTTTGCTTTCCGCAAAAATTTTATAAAATTATGGTTCAAAATTTCACTAACACTGAAATGGTTGATAGGTTATTGATTTATGGACTTCGCGAAACTGACAAATTTGAAGCAAATCGCAGAGAAACTGGACGCAGACGGACAAGAAGGACGTTAGAGCTCGAAGAAGCGATACTGGAAGCGGTTGAAACTGAGCCTGGGATAAGCACACTACGTTTGGGACTTCGTATTGGAGCCTCAAAATCATTAGTTCATAATGTACTGAAAGAAGAACTGTTGTATCCCTATCATATTAAAACAGTTCAAGACTTATTGCCCATGGATCCAAGTCATCGGCTAGATTTCTGTCGGCTTATTGTCCAAAGACAAAACGCAAACCCCAATTTTTGTAGAAGATCTTCACGGACGAAGATACTTTCACGAGATGTGGTCTTTTTAACCTCCATAATGAACATTTCTATGCTCATGAAAATTCTCATGAAACGGGAGTTACATATTTTCAGAATCAAACTAAAATCAATGTTTGGGTTGGAATTGTGGATAACTTTATTATTGGCCCTACCGTTATACCCGATCGATTGAACGGGGAGAACTACTTGAACTTTTTGGAACAAAGGCTACTTGAACTGTTGGAAGACTTGCCCTTACACATTCGTCGTGGCCTGGTTTATCCATGATGGTGCACCTCCTCATTTCACATTAGCTGTGAGGCGACATTTGAATGCGGAATATCCAGATCGCTGGATAGGTAGAGGACACGATGCACCAGTGGACTGGCCGGCCCGCTCCCCTGATTTGACGCCCTGCGACTTCTTTCTATGAGGCGCTTTGGAGTCGAAAGTTTATGCAGCTCCAGTAAACACACGGGAGGAATTATTGCAACAAATTAATCATGAAGCGGATTTATTGAAGAGTGATCCTGAAATACTAGCGAGAGTTCAATCCAATTTCTTGAAACGAATTAATTTGTGTATTCAGGAAAATGGGCAACATTTCAAACAATTGATGCCTTAGCGATTTCCCAAAAAGTTTTGTTGTTTCTTTTAATTTAGCATTTGTTTTTCCTAAATAATCACATCGTTTCCCCATTTCTATTGTTTTTAATATTCGTATTTTACCGAGATATTAACTATTTCAGTGTTAGTGAAATTTTGAGCCATAATTTTATAATATTTTTACGGAAGGCAAAGTAAAAACTGACAGTTTTGAGAATAAATTCTCCAAATGCCAAAATGACATTAGAAAAGCAAAGGCAACTAAGGTATTTTAATCAAGTAAAATTAGTAAGCCAAAATTGCAGAGACTCGAAAATTATTTTTCTCAAGCTAATCTGTTGTTGATTTTATCAAAATTTGCTAAGAGTAAGAAAAGTTTTCAAATTAGATAAGCTATCTGCATAAAAAATATCGAGTGAATTACATTGACCACAAAAAAGTTCTGGACACTTTTCCCGTCACATCCTCAAGTTTGAGCCATTTCTATGGTCTCTAAGGCTCTATGCTCCGCTCTCAAAAACGGCTATTATTGACAGTAATTCACCTGCCAAATATTGTGAAAGTCCTTCATCACGTTCTCAAGTTATACCGAAAAAACAAAATTATTTTTGCAACTTTGAAGCCCTCTACCGGCTAAACAAGACACTTGAGGCAAAAGTAAAAAGGCTCATCAAATTCGTTTCGAATCAAAATTTTTGTATTGTTAAATATTGAAACAAACGACAACAAACGTTTGATATTAGAATCTATTCAAATTAAAAAGAACAATTGTGTAAATGACAAAATAGATTCCAATCTTTCGAAACTGTACAATAATCTAATTCAAACTTAACAAAATTTTATTAATTTGAAGTGCCACTTTCTATTTAAAATTCAACCTAAAAAAGATGAAGTATTATTTAACTATGACACTATAGAGTAACAATTTTGAGGTTAAATTCCATAGAATTATCTTAGACTTGAATAGATCTGAAATGCTTATCATAGAATAACTAATTCATACAATAATTCACAGATATTTATAATTGTACAATCTTGGAATGTCTTGTATTTAATCAAATTCAATCTATTTTAAATTGTAGTTAGCCATACATTACTCTTTCACACACAACCGATCCAATGTTTTCTGCAGTTTTAATTGAATCTTAAAACACAAGTCGGCTGCAGACGCATTTCATTAATCGAAATCATCTATTCTTTTCTAAATTACATGGAAACACTAATTCAATTAACAATTTTGATAAAGGCAATAAACATTGTCGAAACGTCAAACAGAATTTTTATTTCATTATCAGTATATATATACGAACCAATATACCAAGAAAACATATAAATATTACGAATGGTTCAAGAATATCAACAAAAGAATATATATATATATATATATATCAAAAACTGTCAGTTTTTACTTTGCTTTCCGCAAAAATTTTATAAAATTATGGTTCAAAATTTCACTAACACTGAAATGGTTGATAGGTTATTGATTTATGGACTTCGCGAAACTGACAAATTTGAAGCAAATCGCAGAGAAACTGGACGCAGACGGACAAGAAGGACGTTAGAGCTCGAAGAAGCGATACTGGAAGCGGTTGAAACTGAGCCTGGGATAAGCACACTACGTTTGGGACTTCGTATTGGAGCCTCAAAATCATTAGTTCATAATGTACTGAAAGAAGAACTGTTGTATCCCTATCATATTAAAACAGTTCAAGACTTATTGCCCATGGATCCAAGTCATCGGCTAGATTTCTGTCGGCTTATTGTCCAAAGACAAAACGCAAACCCCAATTTTTGTAGAAGATCTTCACGGACGAAGATACTTTCACGAGATGTGGTCTTTTTAACCTCCATAATGAACATTTCTATGCTCATGAAAATTCTCATGAAACGGGAGTTACATATTTTCAGAATCAAACTAAAATCAATGTTTGGGTTGGAATTGTGGATAACTTTATTATTGGCCCTACCGTTATACCCGATCGATTGAACGGGGAGAACTACTTGAACTTTTTGGAACAAAGGCTACTTGAACTGTTGGAAGACTTGCCCTTACACATTCGTCGTGGCCTGGTTTATCCATGATGGTGCACCTCCTCATTTCACATTAGCTGTGAGGCGACATTTGAATGCGGAATATCCAGATCGCTGGATAGGTAGAGGACACGATGCACCAGTGGACTGGCCGGCCCGCTCCCCTGATTTGACGCCCTGCGACTTCTTTCTATGAGGCGCTTTGGAGTCGAAAGTTTATGCAGCTCCAGTAAACACACGGGAGGAATTATTGCAACAAATTAATCATGAAGCGGATTTATTGAAGAGTGATCCTGAAATACTAGCGAGAGTTCAATCCAATTTCTTGAAACGAATTAATTTGTGTATTCAGGAAAATGGGCAACATTTCAAACAATTGATGCCTTAGCGATTTCCCAAAAAGTTTTGTTGTTTCTTTTAATTTAGCATTTGTTTTTCCTAAATAATCACATCGTTTCCCCATTTCTATTGTTTTTAATATTCGTATTTTACCGAGATATTAACTATTTCAGTGTTAGTGAAATTTTGAGCCATAATTTTATAATATTTTTACGGAAGGCAAAGTAAAAACTGACAGTTTTGAGAATAAATTCTCCAAATGCCAAAATGACATTAGAAAAGCAAAGGCAACTAAGGTATTTTAATCAAGTAAAATTAGTAAGCCAAAATTGCAGAGACTCGAAAATTATTTTTCTCAAGCTAATCTGTTGTTGATTTTATCAAAATTTGCTAAGAGTAAGAAAAGTTTTCAAATTAGATAAGCTATCTGCATAAAAAATATCGAGTGAATTACATTGACCACAAAAAAGTTCTGGACACTTTTCCCGTCACATCCTCAAGTTTGAGCCATTTCTATGGTCTCTAAGGCTCTATGCTCCGCTCTCAAAAACGGCTATTATTGACAGTAATTCACCTGCCAAATATTGTGAAAGTCCTTCATCACGTTCTCAAGTTATACCGAAAAAACAAAATTATTTTTGCAACTTTGAAGCCCTCTACCGGCTAAACAAGACACTTGAGGCAAAAGTAAAAAGGCTCATCAAATTCGTTTCGAATCAAAATTTTTGTATTGTTAAATATTGAAACAAACGACAACAAACGTTTGATATTAGAATCTATTCAAATTAAAAAGAACAATTGTGTAAATGACAAAATAGATTCCAATCTTTCGAAACTGTACAATAATCTAATTCAAACTTAACAAAATTTTATTAATTTGAAGTGCCACTTTCTATTTAAAATTCAACCTAAAAAAGATGAAGTATTATTTAACTATGACACTATAGAGTAACAATTTTGAGGTTAAATTCCATAGAATTATCTTAGACTTGAATAGATCTGAAATGCTTATCATAGAATAACTAATTCATACAATAATTCACAGATATTTATAATTGTACAATCTTGGAATGTCTTGTATTTAATCAAATTCAATCTATTTTAAATTGTAGTTAGCCATACATTACTCTTTCACACACAACCGATCCAATGTTTTCTGCAGTTTTAATTGGATCTTAAAACACAAGTCGGCTGCAGACGCATTTCATTAATCGAAATCATCTATTCTTTTCTAAATTACATGGAAACACTAATTCAATTAACAATTTTGATAAAGGCAATAAACATTGTCGAAACGTCAAACAGAATTTTTATTTCATTATCAGTATATATATACGAACCAATATACCAAGAAAACATATAAATATTACAAATGGTTCAAGAATATCAACAAAAGAATATATATATATATATATATATATATATATATATATATATATATATATATATATATATATATATATATATATATATATATATATATATATATAACTTAAGAGATATAGAATTAAATTTTCTGAATTATGAAGATAACTTAGATAATTTAACATAGGATTATAAAGATGAATAAACGTAAAAGATTGAACCATAGGCGGGATTCGAACCCACATTTCTGGATTTCTAGTCCAGGGTGTTTACCAATTACACCACTTCGTAATTGGTAAACACCCTGGACTAGAAATCCAGAAATGTGGGTTCGAATCCCGCCTATGGTTCAATCTTTTACGTTTATTCATCTTTATAATCCTATGTTAAATTATCTAAGTTATCTTCATAATTCAGAAAATTTAATTCTATATCTCTTAAGTTACATACACGATAGTGGCCAATTAGGCAAAGAAACTTTAAACTTGTTTATATATATATATATATACATAAATATATATATATATATATATATATATATATATATATATATATATAAACAAGTTTAAAGTTTCTTTGCCTAATTGGCCACTATCGTGTATGTAACTTAAGAGATATAGAATTAAATTTTCTGAGTTATGAAGATAACTTAGATAATTTAACATAGGATTATAAAGATGAATAAACGTAAAAGATTGAACCATAGGCGGGATTCGAACCCACATTTCTGGATTTCTAGTCCAGGGTGTTTACCAATTACACCACTTCGGTCCTATTAGATTTTTATATTTTTGTAAATATAAACCTCTGAAAGGATAGTAGATCATTGATGAACACAATGCGATTCGATGCCCTACCATAGATCAACTATTCACGCACATTCATCTAAAGTTCAGTCGTTTTTTGAAGTAAGGATTGTAGGTTAGTACTGCTATGGTTGGCAGTTACTTGACAGTTCTTATTCAAATGACAGCATCCTGGTTCTTATATATTTCAATAGAACTGACTGAGAATTGTTCTGGTTAATTATAAACAAGTTTAAAGTTTCTTTGCCTAATTGGCCACTATCGTGTATGTAACTTAAGAGATATAGAATTAAATTTTCTGAGTTATGAAGATAACTTAGATAATTTAACATAGGATTATAAAGATGAATAAACGTAAAAGATTGAACCATAGGCGGGATTCGAACCCACATTTCTGGATTTCTAGTCCAGGGTGTTTACCAATTACACCACTTCGGTCCTATTAGATTTTTATATTTTTGTAAATATAAACCTCTGAAAGGATAGTAGATCATTGATGAACACAATGCGATTCGATGCCCTACCATAGATCAACTATTCACGCACATTCATCTAAAGTTCAGTCGTTTTTTGAAGTAAGGATTGTAGGTTAGTACTGCTATGGTTGGCAGTTACTTGACAGTTCTTATTCAAATGACAGCATCCTGGTTCTTATATATTTCAATAGAACTGACTGAGAATTGTTCTGGTTAATTATAAACAAGTTTAAAGTTTCTTTGCCTAATTGGCCACTATCGTGTATGTAACTTAAGAGATATAGAATTAAATTTTCTGAGTTATGAAGATAACTTAGATAATTTAACATAGGATTATAAAGATGAATAAACGTAAATGATTGAACCATAGGCGGGATTCGAACCCACATTTCTGGATTTCTAGTCCAGGGTGTTTACCAATTACACCACTTCGGTCCTATTAGATTTTTATATTTTTGTAAATATAAACCTCTGAAAGGATAGTAGATCATTGATGAACACAATGCGATTCGATGCCCTACCATAGATCAACTATTCACGCACATTCATCTAAAGTTCAGTCGTTTTTTGAAGTAAGGATTGTAGGTTAGTACTGCTATGGTTGGCAGTTACTTGACAGTTCTTATTCAAATGACAGCATCCTGGTTCTTATATATTTCAATAGAACTGACTGAGAATTGTTCTGGTTAATTATAAACAAGTTTAAAGTTTCTTTGCCTAATTGGCCACTATCGTGTATGTAACTTAAGAGATATAGAATTAAATTTTCTGAGTTATGAAGATAACTTAGATAATTTAACATAGGATTATAAAGATGAATAAACGTAAAAGATTGAACCAGGATGCTGTCATTTGAATAAGAACTGTCAAGTAACTGCCAACCATAGCAGTACTAACCTACAATCCTTACTTCAAAAAACGACTGAACTTTAGATGAATGTGCGTGAATAGTTGATCTATGGTAGGGCATCGAATCGCATTGTGTTCATCAATGATCTACTATCCTTTCAGAGGTTTATATTTACAAAAATATAAAAATCTAATAGGACCGAAGTGGTGTAATTGGTAAACACCCTGGACTAGAAATCCAGAAATAAGTTATCTTCATAACTCAGAAAATTTAATTCTATATCTCTTAAGTTACATACACGATAGTGGCCAATTAGGCAAAGAAACTTTAAACTTGTTTATAATTAACCAGAACAATTCTCAGTCAGTTCTATTGAAATATATAAGAACCAGGATGCTGTCATTTGAATAAGAACTGTCAAGTAACTGCCAACCATAGCAGTACTAACCTACAATCCTTACTTCAAAAAACGACTGAACTTTAGATGAATGTGCGTGAATAGTTGATCTATGGTAGGGCATCGAATCGCATTGTGTTCATCAATGATCTACTATCCTTTCAGAGGTTTATATTTACAAAAATATAAAAATCTAATAGGACCGAAGTGGTGTAATTGGTAAACACCCTGGACTAGAAATCCAGAAATGTGGGTTCGAATCCCGCCTATGGTTCAATCTTTTACGTTTATTCATCTTTATAATCCTATGTTAAATTATCTAAGTTATCTTCATAACTCAGAAAATTTAATTCTATATCTCTTAAGTTACATATATATATATATATATATATATATATATATATATATATATATATATATATATATATATATATATATATATATATATATATATATATATATATATATATATATATATATATATATATATATATATATATATATATATATATATATATATATATATTTGGAAAGTTGAACTCTCTTCCTGTTTATTTATTCATTTATTTATTTATCAATACATCCACAGTATAAATCCCAAATGATACATAAGTAATAATTAAAAAAAAAAATAAAAGAAACAGTGAACAATGTTTGAGAAGTTATAAAACTAAAAGAATATAAGATGAACTGTATTAAAGACACAAAATAGTGAATTAAAAATAACTGAAATAACAGTTACCTTAGTATAGATGACAGATGAGCAAAAGAAATATTAAATATGTCAAAATTAGTTTCATTAATTATTCTGGAGATTTCATTCATAGGCGTATGACGACCGTATTCGGTGCGATGAAATGTAATCTGGAGAATGTCCTGGTTTCGTTTGGCATAATTTGGTACTCGTAAATTAAAGAGACTTCAGAGTTCCGGGCAGTTTATTAAGCCATTGTATACCTTAAAAGCGAATTTTATTTGATAATTCTGCCTACGATTTTTTAAAGATTTCAGACCTACAATATCGAGTCGTTGATTATATTCAAATTCTCTTTTATTTATATTAATCTTAAATAGAATATAGTTGACCATTTTTCTTTGAACTCTTTCGAGCCGGTCTACATAAATATTGAAAAACGGATTCCAAATTATGCACCCATATTCGAGAACAGATCTAATTAGAGAATTAAAAAGAAACAATATACTGTTTATATTTGTAAAGTCACGAGTCTGTCGTTTTATGAACCCGCAAAGTCTAAAGGCCCTTCTCAGAATTTGTTCTATATGGAAATGGAATCTCAGGCTCTTGTCAAAAATAACGCCTTAATCTTTAATGAGTTCTACTCGCTCCAGCATTGTATTATTTAAAATATAGTTATATTCAATGTGTGCAGTTTCTCTAGAGAATGTAACGAATTTACATTTACATTCGTTTAGCAACATGTTATTTCCTAGACACCAGGCTTCCAGGGCATTGAGATCCTTTTGCAAATTATAACAATCAATTTTAGATTTGATACACCGATAAATTTTAAGATCATCTGCGAACATTAAAAATTTACAGCATTTTAAGATAAGAAGTAAGTCATTGATAAACAATGATGAAAGAACTGGAGCTAGATGACTACCCTGTGGGACTCCTGATGTCACTGCTGTATTGCGTGATGTATAATTGTTGATTCTAACGATTTGTGTTCTTCCACAAAGATACGATTCAAACCTATGGAGCAGATTTCCAGAAATCCCAAATGATTTCAATTTCTTTAACAGTATTTTTCGATCAACACAGTCGAATGCTTTACTTGATATAAGAATAGATTTGTTTCGGTTGAGCGACCTGAGAAGAAGCCATGCTGTTCATTATTTATTTCATTTTTGAATGTATTGAAAATAATATCGGTTATGATAGATTCCAGGATTTTACTAATGTCAGATAATATAGATATAGGACGGAAATTTGTTACTTCCGACTTGCTTTCGGATTTATGTAAGGGAATGATGAATGCTATTTTCCTCAGATCAGGGCACGGACCTGTGTTAAGAGAGATGTTAAATAGAGTGGATAAGGGCCAAGTCAAAAATGGACTGCACATTTTTAAGAAGAAAGCCGGAGTATTGTCAGGACCCGAATTAAAGCGTGTTTTTAGATTAATTAGTTTCTTGAATACCAAGTCAGCATTAATATCTATACCCTGTAGATTGACTGTGCTTACAAATGTTGTACTTTGAGGAAATTCAGTTGTCTTGGATTCATCATATGTTGAGTATACTGAACAAAAAAAATCAGCAAACATGTTGCACATAATTTGAGTGTAAGAAGATGACAAGCCATTGTAATCAACGCAATTTGGTAAGCCACTATCTTTCCGTTTCGAATTAACGTAATTCCAAAAAGGTTTTATATCTGAAGTTAAATTATTTTGCGTAAACTCGATAAAGCTCTTATAATCACTTTCAATGTTAAATTTGGAGGAACGTCTCAGAGCTTTATATTCAACTAAATAATTATTATTATTTGATTTAATGAACTTTTGATAGGCTTTATTTTTCTGTTTAATTAAAGTTTTAGTTGCTTTGGAAAACCACGTGGGATATGTATCGGTTTTAACATAATATTTTGAGACAAACCTTGTAATTGCCGATTGTATAGCATTATTTAGGTTAAAAAGCGAAAAATTAATATCATTTACATTAAATACTGCATCCCAGTTCAATGATGCAAGGTAATCGTTAATTAGATCATAAGGAGCTTTCTTAAAATTCAATTTCCAGATGCCATCTGAACAGAGCGGAACATAAGTAGACACTGAAGGAGGTTTTATTATTAGGGGAGGATGGTGCATGTCAATGTCAACTATACTATAGGGACTCCGCTTAACTATTATATTTCTTATATCAGAAAGAACTAAATCGAGTATTACATTATTTTGATTACTAACATAATTATGTTGACACAAATTAAGGAAATTTAAGTTGTCGAAAATAGCGGATTCTTTATTGGATTTCGTAGAAAGAACACTCACAACATTATTCTCATCAAGATGCGAGGTTATTCCTGGTACATTGTAGTCCCCCACGAAATACACTGACGAGTTAGGATATTTATCAATGATGTATTCTAAAGATGATGTGTGCCGGAGATAAGTGTCAATTGGTGAAGACGGAGGGTATGTATACGCCACCGAAAATATATTGATTAGAGCCGTGAGTTATAGATACAAATATTTCTTCGCAGGAGCTTGTTGGTACTTTGAGCACTTCTGATATTAGAGATGAACGCACTGCAATCAAAACACCACCCAAAAATAATTTATCACTTGTGCTTGTGTTTCTATCGCATCGATATGGGACATAATTTGAATTAAATAATTGTAATAGTGTAATTCATTCTTACAACCATTACACTTGATAAAATCTTGATCGGCAGGGAGAATTTCTTTACACTCCACACACTTATTCATTTTAACGAATTTATTATTTATTATTAGGTAAAATGCTTAGCCTTTAACTAGCTTTTACTACAGTGCTACAAAACACCATGTTAACACAGATAAAAAGCAAATCAATAAAATCCCTGCACCTAAATTAATAAATAATCAAGAGCTGTTTTTTGACCCTCCATCCTTATTTTGAGTGAATCTGTTGACTTTCAAATAATTCATTAGGTACATCTACAATTATATGTCTTGGAGCTTCCAAGATGAACCCTCTCCTCGTTCTTCCAGCAGCTGAATTAATAAATTATCAAAGGGAGCTTTTCACCCTCTATACAAAATATAAGTGAATGTGGTGATAGTAAAATGATTCATTATTTGAACAAGTATATTTCTGCAAAGTTACAAATTGAACTCTCTCCGTTCTCTCATCTGCTAACTCAATAAATTAATAATCAAAGGGTGATTTCTGACCCCTCATCTCTATTCTCAGTGCTTGTGGCGACTTTTAAGTGATTTGTTATATCAACAAGAATATTTTTGCAAGCTTCTAGATGGAAACCTCTGTGCCTTCTACCCGCAGATGAATTACTAAATGATTGAAGGGTGCTTGTTAACCCCTCAACCCCATTCTGAGTGAATGTGGTGACTTTTAGATGATTTATAGTGAGAAGTATATTTTCGCAAACTTTTGAGTTAAACTCTATCACCGTTCTCTCAGAAGCTAAATTGATAAATAATCGAAAGTTTAGACCCCTCTTCTTCATTATGAGTGAAGTGGTGAATTTTGAATATTCTTTATTCCAACAAGTATAATTCTGCGAACTTCTAAGTTGAAACCTCACTCCGTTCTTTCAAAAGCTAGACTAATCAATAATCAAAGAATGCTTTGTGACACGTCTTTCTCATTTTAATTAAATGTGGTGACTTCTAAATGATTCGTTATATCAACAAGTAACGTTTTAGATGTGAAGACACGTTAAGAAGTCAGCACATTCACTTAAAATGAGGTGACGGTTCAACACCATTTGATTATTAATTAATTTAGCAGATTAGCAGATGGGAGAACGAAGCGAGGATTTAACTCAGAAGATTGAAGAACTTTCCTTGTTGATATGATTCAAAAGCTACCACATTCACTCAAAATGGGATGAGTGTTCCAAAAGCATCCTTTGATTATTCATTAATGTAGCTGCTGTGAGAAACAAAGAGAAGGTTGAGCAAAGACGTTTGCAGAAATATACTTGTTGATTTAATAAATATTTGAGAGTCATCACATTTTCAATAAGGTTGAGAGAGGTTCAATTTAGAACTTTGAAGAAATGTGTTAATTTTTCATTAAACTAGCTGCTGAGAGGAGGGAGGGAGGTTTTAACTCAGAAGTTCACAGAAATATACCCTTTGATATAAAGAATCAGATAGAAGTCACAACGTTAACATAGCATGGAGATTAGTGGTGAAAAAGGACTTTTTGAATATTTATTAATTTAACACCTGGGAGGGCAGATAGAAGTTATAACCTATTAGTTTGCAGAAGAAACTGCTTAAGAGTCAATACATTCAATAAAATTGAGGACGAGGAGTCAAAAAGGACCCTTTCATCATTTATTAACTCAGCTGTTGGGAAAACGAAGAGTGATTCAAACTCACTTCACACTCACAAACTTGTTGATATAATGATATGGTTCATTGAAAAGTTACCAAATCTTCTTTGGGGATGAGAAGTCGAAAAGCACCGTTCGATTATTTATTATTTTGATTGCTGGGAGAACGGAGAGAGGTGACAGCTCAGAAGATTGCAAAAATGTACTTGTAGCTATGACGAATCATTCAGGAGTCACTACATTCCCCCAAAATTGGAGCAAGAGGTCAAAAAACCACATTTGATTATATATTAATTTACCTGCTGGGAGAACGGAGGGTTGAACTTGGAAGTTTGCATTGATATAGTTTATATAATTAATCTTTTACATCTCATTCACTTGAAATTATGATGAAGGGTCAAAGAACACCAATTGACTATTTAATAATTCAGCTGCAGGTTGCGATGTTTCAACTCAAATGTTTGCTAAAATATAGTTGTTGACATAACGAATCACTCAAGAGTCACCACATTTATTTAGAACGAGGATGAGGTGTTAAAAAGCACACATAGATGATACATTTATCTAGTTGCTGTAAGAATGGAGATAGATTTCATTTCAGAAGTCTCAGAAATATAGTTGTTGATATGAAAATACCATTTGAAAGTAACCACATTCACTCAAAATGAGGATGAGGGGTCAAAAACGAACCTTCCGTCAAGGTAAGGGATCAGATGTTCGAGTATGTATTCATTCATCTCATCTTGGTTTTTACCAGATAACAATGATAAGTTATCTCTAGTCATATATTCAATGTATGTTTGGTGTCGTTATCTGGAACACTCAAGTAGTCCCACATTCTCCTTAATGGAAAGTTCGAGAAATCTATCAGTCAATACAGAACATTGTATAATTTCTCAATGGGATATCAATTCATGAATGGAGCAGGATATTTTGGTCTTTGTACCATGTTGTGGACGGTGATGTTGGCCAGTGATCAAAAGAGATCGTTCGGTTACGATGCAAACATGCTAGTTCTACTGATTAACTCTATGAAAAGAGCGAAGCAGCTATATAAAACTTAAGCTTGTGGCGTTCCTAATCGATCCAGACCAAAAGGAGCTTATCATTGACACTTCTTGATCTTGATCTTGATCGATGTACGAATGTGAGGCTACAATTTCTTAGCTTGGTTTTATATGGTGTTGCCATTAGTCGAGGAATTATAGCCAAAATGATCGAATTTTTTACTGGCAACCTGTATCGAGATGCGGTTTTCGCCATTTGCTTCAGTAACACAATAGAAAAAAATTTTACATATTTGTTTTACCAGGAAAAGCTTGGTTGCATTTGTGGATACAAAAAATGCATCTGAATCATGCAATTTGCTGATCTGTGTAAATATTATATTGTCGCCCATCAAATATTGATCAAAATTGACCAGAATTTGTTACTCGGGGGTTTTTGGGGTCGCTGATTACGAATTTGATGTTTTCATAATGCCAAGCTGCACCCTGGGGCAGATTTCAGGGGCTAGGGGTGGGGGATTTGCAATATAAAGCGGAAATCTTCAAATTTTCTCAATTATTCGGTATTTTATAGCAATTTTGGGATTTTTAAACACAAACTAAATGATGTTCGTTAACTCAAGTGCCCGGGGCAAAGTGGGGCAATGTGGGGCACTTGGGACTATTATCGAATTTCAATCATCAAACCTAAAAACTTTGTTCTCTGTGTGTTTTTGTGGTCGCTCAACACGAATTCAAGGTGCATTTTCAGCTCAGACGCTCCTGGGGCAGAGTGTCCTCTGGGGCAACGGGGGCATCTGGGGCAGTAAACAAATTTCAACTGTCGAACATCAAAACTTCGTTACCCATGGGTTTCTGTGGTCGCTGAAAACGAATTCAAGGTCCATTTTCAGGTCAGATGCTCCTGGGGCAGAGTGTCCTCTGGGGGAACATGGGTCATCTAGGGCATTCAATCAATTTCAACTGTCGAACATCAAAACTTCGTTACACAGGGGTTTTTGTGGTCGCTGAACATGAATTCAAGGTTCATTTTCAACTCAGAGGCTCTTGGGGCAGAGTGTCCTCTGGGGCAACTTGGAGCATCTGGGGCAGTTAATCAATTTCAACTGTCACACATCAAAACTTCGTTACCCCAGAGAACAAGGTTTTTAGGTTTGATGGTTGAAATTCGATAATAGTCCCAAGTGCCCCACATTGCCCCACTTTGCCCCGGGCACTTGAGTTAACGAACATCATTTAGTTTGTGTTTAAAAATCCCAAAATTGCCATAAAATACCGGATGATTGAGAAAATTTGAAGATTTCCGCTTTATATTGCAAATCCCCCACCCCAAGCCCCTGAAATCTGCCCCAGGGTGCAGCTTGGCATTATGAAAACATCAAATTCGTAATCAGCGACCCCAAAAACCACCGAGTAACAAATTCTGTCCAATTTTGATCATTATTTGATAAGCGACAATATAATATTTACACAGATCAGCAAATTGCATGATTTGGATGCATTTTTTGTATGCACAAATGCAGCCAAGCGTTTCCTGGTAAAACAAATATATGACATTCTTTTCTATTGTGTTTCTGAAGCAAATGGTGAAAACCGCATCTCGATACAGGTTGCCAGTAGAAAATTCGATCATTTTGGCCTTTTTACGGCTATATTTCCTCCACTACATGCGGAGCAAGTAAACTCATATTGAACTTTTGTAAACTTCGAGAAATCTATAATTCCTCGACTAATGGCAACACCATATAAAACCAAGCTAAGAAATTGTGGCCTTACTTTCGTACATCGATCAAGATCAAGATCAAGAATACAGGTTGTCAGTAAAAAATTCGATCATTTGGCCTTTTTACGGCTATATCTCCTCGACTAATATTTCTGGAATTCCAAACTGGTGAACAGTACTCCAGGAAAGGTTGAATTTGCGCCAACAGTATGGTAAAAACAGCAAAATATCACACGCCATATATGAATAGATACCCCGCTAAAAACTCAAACTATGAACGACATTGATTTATAGATTTCTCGAAGTTTACAAAAGTTCAATATGAGTTTACTTGCTCCGCATGTAGTCGAGGAAATATAGCTGTAAAAAGGCCAAATGATCGAATTTCTTACTGGCAACCTGTATAGAGTTGTGGTTTTCGCCATTTGCTTCAGAAACACAATACAAAAAACGTAACATATTTTTTTTACTAGGAAAAGCTTGGCTGCATTTGTGCATATAAAAAATGCATCTAAATCATGCAATTTGCTGATCTGTGTAAATATTATATTGTCACTCATCAAATATTGATCAAAATTGGCCAGAATTTGTTACTCGGAGGTTTTTGGGGTCGCCGATTACGAATTTGATGTTTTCATAATGCCAAGCTGCACCCTGGGGCAGATTTCAGGGGCTTGGGGTGGGGGGTTTGCAATATAAAGCGGAAATCTTCAAATTTTCTCAATCATTGAGTATTTTATGGCAATTTTGGGATTTTTAAACACAAACTAAATGATGTTCGTTAACTCAAGTGCCCGGGGCAAAGTGAGGCAATGTGGGGCAATGTGGGGCACTTGGGACTATTATCGCATTTCAACCATCAAACCTTAAAACCTTGTTCTCTGGGGTAACGAAGTTTAGATGTTTGACAGTTGAAATTGATTAACTGCCCCAGATGCCCCACGTTGCCCCAGAGGACACTCTGCCCCAGGAGCATCTGAGCTGAAAATGAACCTTGAATTCGTGTTCAGCGACCACAAAAACCCATGGGTAACGAAGTTTTGATGTTCGACAGTTGAAATTGGTTTACTGCCCCAGATGCCCCCGTTGTCTCAGAGGACACTCTGCCCCAGGAGCGTCTGAGCTGAAAATGCACCTTGAATTCGTGTTGAGCGACCACAAAAACCCACAGAGAACAAGGTTTTTAGGTTTGATGGTTGAAATTCGATGATAGCCCAAGTGCCCCACATTACCCCACATTGCCCCACTTTGCCCCGGGCACTTGAGTTAACGAACATCATTTAGTTTGTGTTTAAAAATCCCAAAGTTGCCATAAAATACCGAATGATTGAAAAAATTTGAAGATTTCCGCTTTATATTGCAAATCCCCCACCCCAAGCCCCTGAAATCTGCCCCAGGCTGCAGCTTGGCATTATGAAAACATCTAATTCGTCATCAGCGACCCCAAAAACCTCCTGGCCAATTTTGATCAATATTTGATTAGCGACAATATAATATTTACACAGATCAGCAAATTGCATGATTTAGATGCATTTTTTGTATGCACAAATGCAACCAAGCTTTTCCTGGTAAAACAAATATGTAAAAAATTTTTCTATTGGGTTTCTGAAGCAAATGGCGAATACCGCATCTCGATACAGGTTGCCAGTAAAAAATTCGATCATTTTGGCTATAATTCCTCAACTATAAGCTGAAGCTCTTAGATTCTATACAGAAGAGAGCTATCCATTTGGTTGATAATGACACGTTGACACGTACCAACGGATTCATTGACCCTTCTAGAGCAACGCTATAGACATGTCCATAGTTGGTGCTCATCGGAAATCTTGTTGGAAAAGCGGATTTGTCGTGTTTGTTATTATTAACAAACCCGACAAATTCGCTTTTGTAACAAAGTAATTTAGATAAAAGCTTATAATGATTCAGGAACCTCTAATGGAACACGCTATATTATACTCTATGTCACATTGGGATTATAATGTATTTCACAACTTTCTATTTCATACTTACACCTACTGTCCGACTGACTTCCCCAATATAATCCTGTTTTATACTGATATTGCTATCACATGTACTATCAAAATTTTTCACAGAGTTTGATATGTTATGTCTCTATAAATTATAATATCAAATTGTTGACGTCACTTGAATCTTAAAAAATAAGAATTTCTGACATTTCTGCGCGTTAAATATATGCGTGTCATGAATGATTATAACCGGAAAAACACGGTTGTTCCATAAAATATCATAGTTTCATTTGGAAAATCGATGTCAGAAATATCACTCGAAACGAGGCTACTGTGCCCAGAAACAATACTGTTCCTATTTTCACCATTTTATAGCGATCTAGAAATTTTCAAATTCGTTCGAACAATAGAAACAGCGCAATCGTCTCCATAGTGGGTTAGATACTCACGCACACACAAAGACATCTTGTCAAAAATAATCTAGTTTGATTCAGAAATGTTCAAAACGGATATATCCGCAAAAATACAGATACATTTTTTGCCCCGATTACACTACATACAACGTATAGCGGGGGAAGTAAAAATATATGGCATATTTGTAAGTATGAGAGTAGAAAAAAGAGTATTCTGATGTGTTTCTAAACACATTTCTCAATGTAAGATGCAGAAGATTTTTACTTTTCTAATTTCTCACTGTAATAAATTCAGCATCACGACTATGGATTAGGGCTGGTTAAGTGGTTACGAGATATGACCGTTGCGAGTTAACTACACCGCTATACAGAAATGTTCAGATACAACTATACATCACCAAATGATAAGAAGAAAGTAGATAATTTATATAAATATAATTGTTTGCGAATGGTGGCAATCGTGGGTACAATCTCCAGCATACACTCGGTTTTCAGTAACCATCCCCTCTTCTAGTAAGGAGGCAGAAAAATATTTCTTTTCGGCAAGATATATATCAGTAATAAGATCCGCTCAAAGAAGATGAGACAGTTGACGCTCAAATATCTTTACGATGTGTTTTTACAAATTTATAAAATTTGTTATTATGATATGATATTAAGTATGTACTTACATATGTCCATGTTTTCTAAATTTTCTTCAATTTTGCTTGTTGTGGTTTCGATAATTTTGATAGAGCGACACAAGATTTTACATCAAAAGATTGGTCATATGAGCCGGATATGAGAAGAAAAGAAAAAAAACGTGAGTCCTTCCCCATTCCATTTTCCCATCCCAAACTCCATATTGTTCAAATCAAAAGAATTCATTCTATCTGTGTGGGTTTGTTGAAATTATTCAAGACGTATAGGTTACATAACGAGATACTTACAGCAAGTAGTTTGTGTCTAAATTCAGTTGATATTATATTCATTATATCCTATATTACTAACATTTTTAGCGAATTATCAGTTATTCAGATAGTGAATAAAATCATCAGTTATGGCAGATGATCGTCTTGAAAACTCAAAGCACGTAGGGGCCAAATTAAGGGGCAAATCACCAGATTTTTCGATTTTTTGGACAAATTGTAGAGTAAGCAGGATAAGGTTAATGGAATTCAACTCAGACTAACAACAGTAGAACAGATTTTCAATGAATTTGAAACGGTTCCCTATGGAATAAAATAATTAGATTAGGAGCATATTGACAAACAGACTGATGAGCGTATACAGGTGGACGCCAAATATTATGCCGCTATAGTCATAGCAAAACAAGATAGTTTGCAAAAAGAGGCAGATGCCAAATCAGTTAAAAGTATTTCAAGTGTAGCGTCTGTAAAGTCTATTATAGATCAGAATATAGTACCACAATTTAACATAAAATTACCGCAACTTGCTCTTCCTGAATTAACTGGATCTTATGACAAATGGTCACAGTTTTATGATACATTCCGAACTTTAATTCATGAAAATCTCACTTTGAATGATGTGCAAATGTTCTATTACCCTACAAGCATCATTGAAAGGTGAAGATGCTCTAGTTATTCAAACTCTTGAGGTGAATGAATTAATTACTAATTACCCAGTTGCTTGAGATCTTTCAAAGGCTAGGTTTGAGAATAAAAAATTTATTATAAAAACACATGTTAGAAAACTATTCGATCTACAAACAGTAAATAAGGATTCTCATTAATCAATGAGGCAGTTTTTGGACAACTTTCAAGAGAATTTTAGATCATTGAGGAATTTCAATGAGCCTGTTGATCAATGGAATACCTTATTGACATCAAAGCTCAATATGAATTCCAAAAGAGAGTGGGAAATATAATCAAACAATGAAATAACTCCAACCATAGATACATTTATTTTATTTTAACAAATCGTTGTCACTTATTAGAATCAATAGACAACAAAGGTAATCAAACGCTATATTACTACAAAAAATCTAATGAATCCAAATCACAAACACAGTAGAAAGACTTGCACAAATTGCTTGAAGTTAGGTCATACACCACAGCAATGTTATTTGGGTCCATGTCGAACCTGTAATAAAAAACATAATACATTACTACATCTACAACAAGCACATATAAATCAGGATCGCACACAAAATGCAAGTGCATCACAGAGTTCTGATAATGATTAATACAAGCAGATCAGCAAGTCAGAACAAACAAATTAGTACATACTGCATGCATAATCCATTTGAATTATTATCTACGGTACAATTGAATATTATTGATTGTAAGTGCTCAGGGCTTTGCTTGATAGTGGAAGTCAATAATGTTTCATAACAACAAAATTATTCAATTCTTTGCATTTGAAATCAACGAAGACTAAAATTCCAATCTCAGAAATTAGTGAACACGAATATTTATGAATTATCTAAAGCTAAGATCAAGTCTAGAACTTCTAATTTTCAAACGGATTTGAATTTTTTAATCATTGATAAAATCACAGACAAATTACCTCAGTTTCATTTAAACATGTCATCACTCGAAATACCAAGTGATATTACTTTGGCTGATCCTGACTTTCATATGTCAGGCGATATTGATCTATTAATAGGTGCATCAGTATTTTATAATCTTTTATTGTATGGACAAATGAAATTAAATGAAATAGATCCAATTCTGCAGAATTGTAAGTTTGGTTGGATTATATCAGGTCCTCTTACTTATCATGAGTCAACAACAAGTAGGTATATATAATTTCACAATAACAGATTTACAAGGTCAACTCGAGAAGTTTTGGTTTATTGAAGGAACTGATACAAAACAAGTAAAATATAGCAAGGAAGAACAAGAAGTCGAGAATCATTTATTGGAAAATATTAATAAGGATGAGTCAGGCAGATTTATCGTAAAATTGCCAGTAAAGGAGAATAACATTTCATCAACAGACAATTCATTCGAAGCAACCAAGAGATTTCATTCTCTCGAACGAAGGTTTCCTGAAGATAGGGAACTTTATATAGATTATTCAAATTTCATGCAGGAATATATTGATACGAATCGTATGACTGCAGTCAATCACAAAGAGGATATCGAAGGTATTATATATTATTTACCTCACCATTGCGTTAAGAAGGAAACTTCGATTATTACTAAATTACAAGTGGTATTTGCTGCTTCTCCCAAGTCAAAATCGAATCTTTCTTTGAATTACGTTCTTAAAAAAGGACCATGTATCCAAGATGACATATTTTCTATATTATTGCATTTTAGAACTCACAATGTAGTATTTACTTCAGATATAGCTAAAAAGTATCGTCAGGTTCTCGTAGACGAGAAAGATTTGAATTTACAACGAATTGTATGGCGTTCAGATCCTTCTCAGGAGTTAATACATCACAAATTAAACACAATAACATACGGCACATCGCAGTTTTTCTACTCAGACAATGGATTTTAAATGATCCGAAAGTACTCGAAAATTTATCATTCAAAGTAAATGATTTACATTATAAGATTAAGAAGAAGCATCAATCTGATAAGACATTAGGCATACATTGGAATGCTTCACAAGATTTTTTCAAATATAAAACAACTATTAGCACAAATGATGTTACAAGTGAACGTTCCACACTTCCTAGTATTGCACAAATTTCGACCCCTTGGGACTTATTGGTCCAGTGATATTAACTTCGAAATTTACGGCAGATTAAGTCTAAATGGGACGAGACAATCACAGAAAAGATTCATACAAAATGGTTGACATTTTTCAGTAATCTCAGTTCATTAGAGACGCTCCAAGTACAAAGACAAATAATATTGAATGATAGTTCATAAGTTGAGTTACATTGCTTTAGCGACGCTTCACAATCAGCTTACGGTTCTTGTATTTATGCAAGGTCAATAAATGATTCCGGAAATATGTTAGTAAGGCTAATTTGCTCAAAATCACATGTTGCGCCTCTAAAAACAAACAGTATCCCAAGATTACAGTTGTAAGTAGCTTTATTATCAGCTAAGTTGTCGAAAATAGTAATTTTATTGTTAAATCTGAATATAGATGAAATAATTTATTGGTGCGATACTAGCATAACGCTTGCTTGGATATCGTCTGATCCTAGCCGTTTTAAAACATTTATCTCGAACAGAATTGCACAAATTCAAACAATTACTCAAAATAACGAGTGGCGTTACGTACCCACCTCATATAATCCAGCGGATTATGTATCGAGAGGAATTCCTTCGCATTAAATTGGAAATTTATCGTGATGGTGGCACGGTTCATCCTTTCTTACTCGAAAACCAGAATATTGACCATCTACTTATCTTAATACTGACAACATGGAACTACCTGAAACAAAACAGATTTCTTCAATTTCGAATGATCCATATTAACAGGATGATATAATAGAACGTTTTTCATCATTCAAAAAATTAACAAAGGTAGTTGCATACTTACTTCGTTTTGAATATAATTCCAGGATTTCATTGATCCATCGAAGGGTGAGTGGAGTTTCTGATGATGAATTAGGAACTAGTATACAAACAATAATTGAAATCGTTCAAGAACAACAGTTCTCATCTGAAATAAAGGCGTTGAAAAATTCACAAAATTTACCTAAGGGTTGCAAATTATACAATCTTAGTCCGTTTTTGGACAAATACGGAATATTGCGTGTAGGTGGACGTATAGCTAAATCCTCATCAGAGTTCGATTCTAAGCATCCAATGATCATTCTATCTAAGCATAACATAACTACCATAATCGTTCGACAAGAACATGCTAGAAATTTACATGCTGGTTGTCAAACTGTTGGCAGCTATTCTTCCAAAGTTTTGGCCATTAAATGGTGAACAGGCAGTTAGAAGGGTGTTTCGCACTTGTGTTATTTGTTTCCGTGTAAGACCACGTCACCTCAATCCAGTAATGGGACAATCGCCTCCATCACGAGCTACTCCGTCAAGACCATTTTTTATGTGCGGTATAGATTTTGCGGGACCTTGTCTTATGAAGGACAGTAAATTCAGAAACGGGAAGTTGATCAAGGCATATTTATGTGCATTTATATGCTTCTCATCGGAGGCAATTAACCCAGAGCTTGTTAGTTACCTAACGACTGATGTTTTCTCAATGCTTTGGAGCAGTTCGTTTCTCGCAGAGATATTCCTCGTCTAAGTCTACTAAGTTTCAAGGTTATTTATACGATTCTAAGAACAAGTGGCAATTGATTCCGCCGCGTACACCTCATTTCGGGGGGTCATGAGAAAGTGCTGTACATTCTACGAAATTTCACATGAAACGTGTTATTAATGATGTATCTCCTAGCGTAGATAGGATGTATTTCAAATTTCCGTCCTATTTACCCACTCACAGGAGATCCAGAAGACACAGAACGGTTGACACCAGGTCATTTTCTGATCGGCACATCTTTGAATGCTTTGCTTGAAGCCGAAGTACAAGATGATAGAAGTACTCATGTCTTCAGGTACAAAACCTTATGTTCATTGATACAAAAATTTTGGCAATGGTCAAGAGTCTCTCTTCATACACGACAACAACAAACGAAGTGGTAAGATCCCAACGTACCTGAACAATTGATAGGTTCATCAGTCGTATTTGCACGAAGACAATCTACCACCTATTAGCTTGGAAACTAAATCGTGTCATTAATATTCATCCTGGAACCGACGGCGCTGTACATGTGGCATCAGTCAAAACAAAGAAGCTGCCAATAGTTAAAATTAGTGTACTTCCCACTGATGGAGAATAATTTCAATTACTGTATTCACATACGTTTAAATTGTTATTTCTTTGTTTACATAATTTCTGTTATATGTATTATTTTTTTATTGAAAGTCAGTACTTTCAAAGTGATGAGTATGTTGTGGCTCCGATAATTTTGATAGAGTTCGATGTTACCGATTCTATGAAACATAATTGAATTGAGAAAGCGGGCCGCTCTGGAAGAGATACGCTTGTCTATTTTGATAGTTTGATGATTAACTTAATTCAACAACGTTTTTTTTTGTTGCATTGTGCAATATAAACTTTACTACTATAAGATTAATGTTATATTCATTACAATACAAATTATATCGAACAAGATTTTGTTTTGACTATATTCAGAAGATACAGTCCACTCAAGTAACTGCGATACAAGGTTTTACATTGCTTTCAAAATGAATAAATGGTGATTAAGCCTCCAAAATAGAGTCCTGGGATCCCGGGATTTGTTGGCTTTTATACCGAAAGTCCCGGGATAGAACCAATAGACCGTATTGACATTCCTAAAAACCACTCATGATAGAAGACTCAAATTAATGAAAACATTTTATTAGGAACAGTTTATTATGTACAAATTCAGTCTTCAGATGAATCATCTAATCTCATTTACAACATCTTCTATAACAGTCAATAAATTTTCATAAACAATCTTACGGGCATGTCTTCCAAATACAAAATCTATGTGATTGAAATCACTTCTATCTATTTTCCTTATTCCATGTCTTGCATGCTTCGGGAGTGACTGATATAAATTCCAAGCATCCTGTAGAAAACGTACATGTTAAATGGTATCCTCAAATTGGAATATCAAACGATTTATGAAATGAACTCAAATGAAGAAATGTAGTAAGTTATCATAGAATAACAAATTTGAACTATCACCATTTTGGTCATCAATCCGATAATGATTATGGGTCATTGATATTTTAAGCAAATTAGATGGATACGGTATGAATATATCCTTACACTACCATATGGAATATTGTAGAATATTGCATTGTATTAAGAAATAATATTCATCCAATTTGTTTGCAGCTTTCAATGCCAATGTTCAAATATTTCAAATATGTTCTTCCATCTATACAAGGAAGCTTTCGCTTCTCGGTTAAATTAATGCGAGAAGTGAGGTGAATAAGATTTGAATAGGTTTCTTTATGAATACCTCATACTCTATTTATTGTATGATTATATTTTTAATTGGTTAAGGTGATTCTATGAATTCAAACTAAATAGTTTAAAGATGACACTCACTCATACATTGAATTTCATAAGATTGGGAACAAAGTTCTCAAACAAAACAAAATTTTTCTCTGATATTCATTCAAGAAAACTCACTTTTTCAGTAGTTGCCCAGTCTTGTGTGCTGTAGACTATATAAACAGGAACATGAACATTTTTTATGTTATATTCGGGAGGCGTTGAGGCGCCATAATACTTAACGTTTTCAGGTCCATAATTGTATTTGCGGAAGTTATTCAATACCAAATCTGCCGCATGATTCAATATTTTCAGAGACGTTCCTCCAGGAAGTTGATTGAAATATACCGGGATATGTTCCTGTGAAGATAAAAATCATATGTTACTCGAATGATATGTATGTTCGTAGTTAGAACTGCCACGATATAAGGGTGCATCACGATAAGTGGTATCGAATGTTTGTCACATTCTTGAATGAAACTCAAAATCGTGGAATGTTGTAATATTTCATTAAGCCAAGTGAAATACACTGGGTTATTCAATGCATCCTACAATTTTGGGGGCTCAACCGTGATACGTAATTTAAAAAAACTGTTGATTAAACGGTGACTTGACTATCTACTGAATAATCTATAGAAGAGTTTACACTGTGGATATATTTTAGCACTATTGCTCAAAAATAATCAGACTTATCCACTGAAAATACTATTAAAGTATTGAGGACCTTCCGGCTACCAAGTAACCATCATCAGAGTTAGCTAAAATGTGCCCGTCTCAATACTACTTGGGGATAATAATGTAAACAGTGGTTTACCCTCAGCTGGAGATAACCGGAATTCAATGAATTGTTCTCTAGTTTATACATTTCCATCCCTCATAAATTACCTAAATATTTGTCTGTACTGTGTGATAAACTTTCTTGCGAAATGGTGTGACCTGTATTCAAAATATGTTCGGCTACCGCTGATTTTGACAATTATTTTTGTTCAATTAAATTTTCCTTATAACGAGTTAAAATGATCCTTCTAGTTTGACCCACATAGCATTTTGAACACGACTCACAACTGATTTTGTAAATCCCGGATTTGTCGAAATCGGAAACTTTATTAAAGGTGTTGCCTAAACGGTGTTTCAGCTTGTTCCTACATCTATAAACCATTTTTTACATTATTATCCCCTAATAGTATTTAAACAGTCACATTTCGAATCATAATTTAATTTACTCTGGTGACGGCTACCTGGTAGTCGAAAGGTCTTCAGTACTTTAATAGTATTTTTAGTAATTAAAGGTGATTATTTCTTATCAATAGTGTCTAGTGGATAGTTGTTGATGCTTACAATTATTATGTATAGTGATAGTGACGTTGTGGTATTACAAAAAATATGGACCATTTCATAAATTCAACCTAAAATGCAATAAGTGGTGCAGCTGCGCTGACGCGTGTTGTCCTGTAGCAGATACGAGAGACATTCGTAAATTAATGCATATTCTTAAACAAAGCTACCCAGAGATGAGGAGAGCTTGTTGCAAGCGTTTACTAGGAATCACAAGCTGAGAACGATAACCCATGTTGGGTATCGCTTATTATTATTAGGACATAAAGGTAGGTGATTTCAAAGTAATTCAAAATGCACTACTTGCATAGCCCTTTAATAAAAATTTAAGGACTTTTAAATACTAAGGAACGTTAAAACAGATGTTAATGAATTGAAATAAGCTGAACATAAAATTCAGTGTAGGCTCGTGAACTTTTTAAGAGAGGAGGCTGGACATAAAACGTTTTTGTAAAAATATACTTTATTCAGCTAATAAATTTGTAACCTTTGAACAGCGACCGTACCAGCTACTTCAGTGACAAAATTAATTGTTGCCAAGCAAGAACCAACGTGGAAGTGTAGAGTTTCTCTTGGCGAAAAATTTTTTGTTCGTTTTTTTTTTTTGGATTTTTGATATTTTTGTTTTTAAATTTTTCATATTTTGTTTTTTTTTATTATTTTTATTAACTTTTTTTTATATATTAACGGAATTTTACGGTCTTTAGTTTGCGAAAAATTATCTCAATAATATTATCATACAATGTATCATTTTGTTTGAGTGTTTTACTAAATCTTTTTCAATAGATATCAAACTAACATTGTATGAACGATTTTGGCCCATTGTATTTCGCATGCAAGTTTTAATTCGTTTGAGAGTAGAAAATGATCTCTCCACCGATGCCGACGTGACAGGAATGGTGACTGTCAAACAAAGTAGTTTATAAAACTGAGGTAAAATTTGTTGCAAATCATTGTCTATCAGTGGTGGTTCGTGAATTTTTGAGAGAGGAGGCTGGACATAAAACGTTTTTGTAAAAATATACTTTAGTGACAAAATTAATTGTTACCCAGCAAGAACCAACGTGGAGGTATAGAGTTTCTCTTGACAAAAAATTTTTTTGTTCGTTCTTTGTTTTTAATTTTTTTGGATTTTTAATACATTTTCTTTTTTTTGGAATTTTTCATATTTTGTTTTTTTTTATTAATTCTATTATTTTTTTTATATATCAACGGAATTCTACGGTCTTTAGTTTGCGAAAAATGATCAATAATATTATCAAAAAATGTATCATTTGATTTTAAGTGTTTTACTAAATCTTTTTCAATAGATATTAAACTAACATTGTATAAACGATTTTGGCCCATTGTACTTGGCATGTAAGTTTTAATTCGTTTGAGAGTAGAAAATGATCTCTCCACCGATGCCGACGTGACAGGAATGGTGACTGTCAAACAAAGTAGTTTATGAAACTGAGGTAAAACTTGTTGCAAATCATTGTCTATCATATATTTTATCATATCGGCGTGAATGTCGTACTGGCCTAAAATATCTTTATCCGAGTATATAACGCATAATTCATTGTGCAGTGCTATTTTATCAAAAAATTTATATTTTAGAACTAAGTTATACAAAAAACTTCAATTCATGTAAATCGGAAAATCGAATATCAATTTGACCTAGTAGTATCTAAAATTTCATGAAAAAAGTGTTTATAATGTAGTTTCTTGTCTACCAAATTATATGTTTTCCTCCTTTAACAATATTCTGTTTACCGGTTAATTTAAACTTAATACTCGATGTAATATGTTTTTCATGTCTGTCTATACCACGAGCTGAATTTTTCAAATCATCATAACCCGAGTGCCCCCAACATGAAGTTGTATCAGATGTAAATAGCAAGCAATACCAGCAATATAATTTATTGAGTACCTCAGATCCCGTTAACCATAACTATTTTTTACAATTATCAGTATCAAATCATCGATTTTGAAACATACCTTTCATCACTAATCTTTTCAGCAACTAAATCACTACTCAGTTTAACGTTTAATAACCAAAGAACTCTTTGTTAATAACTCACCGAACGACCGAACAGATAAATTATAACTTAACCTTACATCGCTTCGCGAAGCAAAAACAACAACTGCTGGCAGAGCACGTGTCGAAGTTTGCAGCGACGGCAAGTAATCGTATTTCATACGACCGCCGGGCAACTAGATCTATACCTCGTTGCCGCCGGGAGCGTACCAGAAGCTAGCCTCCATAGACAGTTGCCATATTCGCTGTTTTACCCTATTTGTGAATTGAACTGGTTGGAAAAACGGAACTGTGTTGACCACACGTATTTAGCGTTTGAGATATATAGAGAATCTAGCCTCTGGCCACTGTTGCCAGATTAAAACTAACTACTGAGAACGAGGAATTAATTGTAAAATTTAAAGAATTATCAGAGAAATAGGAAATAAAATGGAGAACGATCATTAAGATAAATTGGTGAGGAGGCTGAGCCTCCTTAGCCTCCTTCGAGGAGCCGCCACTGTTGTCTATCATATATTTTATCATATCGGCGTGAATGTCGTACTGGTATAGAATATCTTTATCCGAGTATACAACGCATAATTCATTGTGCTGTGCCATTTTATCGAAAAATTTATATTTTAGAACCAAGTTATCTAAGAGTGTATTGGGAAACTCTTTTGAAAAAGATTCGAAAAATCTTCTATTCGTCAAGTCGAAAAACTTCAATTCATGTAAATCGGAAAATCGAATCTCAATTTGACCTTTAATAGTATCTAAAATTTCATAAAAAAAGTTTATAATGTAGTTTCTTGTTTACCAAATTATATGTTTTCCTCCTTTAACAATATTCTGTTTACTGGTCAATTTAAACTTAATACTCGATGTAGTATGTTCATGCAATTTTTCATGTCTGTCTAAACCACGAGCTAAATTTTTCAACTCATCATAACCCGAGTGCCCCCAACATGAAGTTGTATCAGATGTAAATAGCAAGCAATACCAGCAATATAATTCATTGTGTACGTCAGATCCCGTTAACCATAATTATTTTTTATAATTATCAGTATCAAATGATCGATTTTGAAACATACCTGTCATCACTAATCCTTTCAAATCCGGTAAAGGCCGTTTATTTTTAAAAACACTTTTCTGTCATATGTTAATCCACTAAATGGATTTTCTAAGATCTTAGCAACTAAATCACTACTCATTTTAACGTTTAATAACCAAAGAACTCTTTGTTAATAACTCACCGAACAGATAAATTTTAACTTAACCTTACATCGCGTGGCGAAACAAAAACAATAACTGATGGAGCACGTGTCGCTGTCGCAGCAAGTATCGTATTTCATACGACTGACCGAGTGCGTACGAGAAGCTAGCCTACATAGAGTGTTGCCATATTCACTGTTTTACCCTATTTGGCAATTGAACTGGTTGGAAAAACGGCAACTGTGTTGACCACACGTATTTAGCGTTTGAGATATATAGAGAATCTAGCCTCTGGCCAC
The DNA here is from genome assembly GCA_958510875.1 of Endomychus coccineus. Taxonomy (NCBI): domain Eukaryota; kingdom Metazoa; phylum Arthropoda; class Insecta; order Coleoptera; family Endomychidae; genus Endomychus; species Endomychus coccineus. The sequence goes on along the minus strand of OY294068.1, from coordinate 124,282,282 downwards.
TGTTGCCAGAAAAAATAACTACTGAGAACCGGGAATTAATTGTAAAATTTAAAGAATTATCAGAGAAACAGGTAATAAGATGGAGAATGATCATTAAGATAAATTGGTGAGGAGGCTGAGCCTCCTTAGCCTCCTTCGAGGAGCCGCCACTGATAAAATTGAGAACAGTAAAGTCACATTTTGAACCATAGTGTGAGTGATTTCTTTAAGTATCTTTGTTAGTTGACGTTATTATCAGTTAGTGATTGATAGACTTTCATTTAAATTTGCTATAATAATGGAGAATTTATGGCAAATGGTGTATATAGCTGAAAACATCAAAGAAGCTTCAGTTTTACATTATAGCTTTACGTGAGTTTTGGGGAGAACGATAACAGAAAAAACGAAAATTCTCTGGTTTTGGTTTCAATCGAAACCACTGTCGAGTACAGAGTGAAGGAAGGATTTATGACTATTAATTGACTGATCAAAATTTGACGTCGATTTGTACCTAACATCTTACGAATAGTACTACATTTGAAATAAAGACGTGGTAGCGGAACGAACTTGAATGCATTTAATAGATTTGAATTCTTTTCATTCTCTTAATATCAACGACAAGGGCAATGACCTAGATTCTGAATATAACGAAAAATTTATTGAGAACAATACTACATATGGTAGGACGAATACTCCCAAATTTATGATCACGTTTAAAGATATTGAAGATTCAATTAGTTTATTTAACGGTGAAGATAATTATTCGATAAATAGATGGATAACCGTATTCGAGGACTACTCCAAACTACTAGGATGGGACGATCTACAGATTTTTATTTTTGCCAAAAGATCATTATTTATATAAAGTGAGAAACGAATCACAACGTGAAAAAAGTTTAAGCGATACGATAATTTTCATCGGAATTTTAGAATTTTCATAGACTTATTTTTCTGCTATCAACACATTTCGTTCCAAGATCTTCTCGATCAAGAGTTATTTCGATTTAACAATAAAACAACAGAACTTAAGTGGCTTTAATTATTTGACCTTTTTCCAACCAGCTCAAAATCTTCATAATACAACAGGTTTACTTCGGTATTTATCACTGAATTAATTAAATATTGTTCAATTGCATTTCCGAACTTACATTTTCAACACATATAATGAAATTGAAACATGATCGAATCTATAGTTTCTGAATAAATAATTTTGTGTGGTAAATGAGTGGTAAGTGACAACTGGATTTCTGAAAATATCTTAGACATCACATGAGTGATGTACCGGATAAATATATCAGGGGTATCAAATTTGACCGGCATGTTGTGTGACGTATCAGAACTACGAAGTTTGGATAAAGATTGATTGAATGTAAGCATTCATAAAGGATTACGAGAAACGTGTGTTACAAAATTATGCAAGGATTAATATAGAATTATTCTGAGATAGGAAATGAAATAAAGGTTTGATGCGAAAGTAAGAATATACTTGGAAATTCCTAGATTTAGGTGTACGTTCAGTGGATTGTTGAAATATTCTGTGGATGGAAATCACTGTTGACGCTGAAAAAATGATTCGCGTAAATTGAATTCAATTGAATGGATTGGAAACGTTCTTTGTATTATATTATTATCGAACGATCTTCTTGTTAAACCAATGTAAAAGGCTTTGCTTCACAAGTTACCTTATAAACTCCCAATTTTGTAAGATTTTCTGTTATGTTTTTAGTAATAAAAAATATATTTGAATCTTTTTTGTACATTTAATTTGTTTCAGAGAGAATACCAGAAATTGCAAAAACTGTTTCAAAACAAGTCATAGATTTTCAAACATCCTGTTGTAACTTACCGGCTAGTTTACCTCTTAAAGTTATTTGTTCATATTAATTTGTTTCAATTTTATATCCTTGCACGGTTTGAAAATGGACTTACTGAGTTCGAAATTCCAATCAATGGTTAGTGAATGATTTCAGTGATAGTTAACGAAGTTATTGTTGTAATGAAATATCACAAACTAATGGACAACTCAATTTAACGTTTTCTTGATAGGAATCTTTGTTCTTTGAAAAAAGAATATCTGATGATGTGTAATTGAAATTTTTCAATAAAACTCAAATTAGTGATAACACTGAACACAGGATATTAATGTGTAAGTGTACCTCACGAATTGAATTTAGTGAGCTTAAAGAAGAAAAGGAGCGAATAAAATTCGATCCAATTCAAACAATCAAAAAGAATTGTAACATTCAATAAAATTCTGATTATGTCATAGTTTTCTCCAAATTAATACATCAATTATTGTAGCAGCACCATAGCAAGAATGAGGTTGATCTATTAAACTCACTAACTAGTAAAACTTACAGGTCCAAGTTGAGTGTTCTTTCCATAGAATAAATTATACAGCTGCATACATAACTGCATTAGTGGTGGTGATTCCAAACAAAACTGCCGAACTACTCTTCTCAATGGTTCTGCTTGCGAAACAATCCTTATCATATTCAAACGATTCACTGCATCCTGAAACAAAGGAACCGAAACATACAGATTTGGTAAATACGATATTTTTAAATTTATATTTTACAATAGAAATGAAATGTTGCTTGAAACTTGTTACGATTGGTTAATAATAAAATCACAAATAGAATTTTTTCGGTAGTTATTAGTTACCGTCAGTAAAAATTGAAATACGAGCAGATCATGCCTATTTATATAACAATGTGGGGAAAATGTGGAAAAACATCAATACCTTCAGATTGCTATCACTTATAAAATACGGATTCGAATAAAGGAAAAAAACACCTGAATGGAGTATAGATATACTTCCTCAGTACAAAATATGAGTATTTTACAAGGATGTGACATTCTCCATATCTGAAAAGTTCGATGGACGATATAAATCGTGTAGAAATAATTGATATATTCTTTTTTATTTATATTTGAGAGCCTTCATTTGGTAATGACTGATTGAACAATTATATATCTACTACATACTCTCTTACTCCTATGAACATGAGAAAATGAATGTTTTAAAAACATTTACCAAAGACATATTCATAAAAATTGACGAATTGAGAATCAAAATCAGAAGGCGTTTCATGATATAGCTGAATTATGAACCGCAACAAGCAAGACCAGGATTGAGAAAACGAAAAGTAGTAAATTGTTTATTGATAATCAATATCAATATGTATAGAATATTAGTAATATTCCCGTTATTCACTTGTATTCATGCATTTGATACATTGAAGTTTGGTTTTTCTAAGCTCACATTATGTTCAATTTGTTTCAATATGCTGAAGTTTCAGATTTATCGGTATGAGAGATCGCGCAACAGGAAATATGTAATAAAGGCCAGATCTAGTAGTTTCTTGGTTTGTTGTTGAGTGTCGGCCTATGGTAGAGAATATAAAATTGAGAGCATAGATCTCAAATTGTCTAGTAAATGCTCATATCATACTCTAATTCATTGAACGCTATTGAGTTAACATTATTATTATCAGAATCTAAGAATATAAGAACCGATGCAGTCCATCTTATAGCTTAACATTTCGTCCTTGACGCTAAATGTTGATGTAAGAACTGTACATCGTCTTAAATTATTCTAATGTTTATCAACAATAATTACTATTTCGTATTCAGGGAAGAATTGATTCCGTCGTACATTTCTCATCTGTAGAATTTCCATTCCAAGTATATTTTGAATAATTATCGAAAATAATAAGCTTTCATCATTTATATCTTTTTCGAAAATTGCTATAAAGATATAAATGAAATATCGATACGCCAAAAAGGAAAAATCTTATTTCATTTTTAGTGGTATTAAAGAACCAACATACCGAGAAAACTTAACAAACTTTTAGAAATAGTTCGAAAAAAATATATATATATACATATACAGGATCTTCCAGTTTTTCCGTTCATAACTTCAACAAACGATGAAACTTCTAAAAATAATAGGGGTCTTTCATATAAAATTTTCCTCTATATCATTTCGTTTTCGCGATACAGGGTTGATGAAATTGAAAAAAAAAATCAGTTTTTTGCAAATATCTCCGGAACCGTTCATCGTACAGAAGACAGCTTTCGTGAGTAATCTCTACTCATAGTAAGCTATGTTTTGTGCGATAAATTTTTCTTCTTATTCATAATTGGTCAAGATTTTGAAGGGGTAGTGGTTGTTTTTCTATCCAACTTCTACGTCACCGGGAAAAATACGGTTTTGAGATGCCCATTTGAACCGCCAATGTTTTCTACACAAAAAAGATACTCGGTCATAAGCTCTATAAGTGACTGTTTTCGAGAAAAATCAACTTTTATGTTGAAAAACATGGTCAATTTTTTGGTTTTGTTATTTGTTACTTGTTCAAAGAAATTTCGTTTAATTAAAAATTAATTTCATTTCAAAGAATTGACAATGTTTTTCAACAGAAAAGTTGATTTTTCTCGAAAACGGTCAAGTTTGGAACTTATGACTAAGAGTACCTCTGTTGTATAGAAAACATTGGCAGTTCAAATGGGCATCTCAAAACCGTACTTTTCCCAGTGGCGTAGAAGTTGGGGAGAAAAACAACCCCCACCCCTTCAAAATCTTCACCAATTATGAATAAAAAAATTTTTATCGCACAAAACATAGCTTACTATAAGTAGAGATTTCTTACAAGAGCTGTCTTCTGTACGATGAACGGTTCCGGAGATATTCGCACAAAACTAATTTTTTTTTCAATTTCAACACCAGGTATCTCGAAAACGAAGTGATTTAGAGAAAAATTTTGTATGGAAAACCCAATAATTTTTAGACGTTCTATCGTTTGCCGAAGTTATGAACGAAAGAACTGGAACACCCTGTATACAATATACATGTTACGCTTTTTTGGTACTTTGGTTCTTAGATAGACTGAAAATAAAATAAAATTTCTCTTTGACGTTACGATAACTGTTTATTATCTTTATCAACAATTGTCAATGTTTCCATATAATTTAGGGAAGAATAGATGATTTCGATTGGCAAAATTCTATTATTTTGAAGTACCACTTTCCGCTTGTCTATTTGAAATTCAACCTAAAAAGAATAACGTATTATTCAACTATGACTCTACGAATAACAATTTTGAGGTTAAATTCCCTAGAATTATCTTATACTTGATTGGTTGTTAATGATAGATGTGAAATGTCAATCATAGAATAACTAATTCATACAATAATCATAGATATTTAGAATTGCATAATCTTAAAATGTCTTATGCTTAACTAGATTCAATCCATTTCAAATTGATAACTAGCCATACATTACTCTTTTGCACACAACCGATCCAATGTTTTCTGCAGTTTTAATTGGATTTTAAAAACACAAGTCGTCTGCAGACGCATCTCATTAATCGAAATCATCTATTCTTCCCTAAATTACATGGAAACACTAATTGACAATTTTCGATAAAGATAACAAACTGTTATCGAAACGTCGAAGAGAATTTTTATTTTATTTTCAGTTAATCTAAGAACAGAACTAATGGGATATCATGATATCATCCCTTTGAAAGAAATCGTAAAATTTATAACGGAATATAACAGAATTTCGACTTACCACTATCGCGAGTCCAAAAGGAGCGGCTACTTTATATGGAGAGATCATATTACTGAGAGTGTATGCTGGTGAGAGTAGTATCACTAATTTGAACATATTTCTGGCTTGTTCGGGAAATTCAGCTGCATACATAAGCATCAGTGTTGTTCCAAGTGAATGACCGATGTAGATTATTTGGGCTTTTGGAGGTGTATTGCGTATTATTGTATGAAATATAGCCGGAAAATCGTATACTACGATTTCATCCATGCTGAAAAACAAATAAAAATATTATGAAAAAAAGCGAGCAGCGTGGAGCAAAGGAAGGCATGTATTGTTGCCGGGAGAGCCTGGTGATAAACATGTCTATCACTCAGGACTCCATACTTCACAAGCGCAACTTTTCCAAGGCCTGGAATGAGTACTGCAAGGTATTTGATTCAACATCACTTGACCTACTTACTTGCTCAATTGAATTGCGGTACCAACCCCACTAGTGAGATGCATAGAACATCTGTTGCCACTCGTTTAGCTATCACCTTAGGCACACGACGAGTCTTGATAGAATTGGTTACATTCAAAAGGGGTGTATTCCAAGGAGACTTCTAAGTCCCTTTTTGCTCAACATCTCACTGGTACCGTCCTCCATTGCATTAGGACGAACTCGTGGATATTATTCTGAATCACCGAACGACTGGCGACATCAGATCTCCCATTTATTATACATGGATGATCAGAAATTGTAGGCCTCTGGGGAGAAAACCTCCACAAGGCCCCAACGTGGTTCAAGAATGTACACATGCTATGGATTTGGGATTGGACAAGTGCGTAATATTTCATTTGAGGAGAGGACAATCTCCGGAAGTGAAGGTGGCTCTCCGCGGCAAGTACAGAAGCCTAGTTCGAAAGATTTGATCTTTTGAGCTTACGAGTGAGAATGCGTCTGCAACAAATATGCTCGCCATTCCAGTCCTCCTCCACTCTTTCGGAGTGGTGAAATGAACGGTCGATGAGCTGCATAGACTCGACATCTTATTCAGGAGAGACTGCATCGAAGTGTGGTTCTGATTATTGTTCTCAGGAGTTAAGAATTGGCCGGAGTGGGAGCATCTATCATCAGGGCAGCACAAAAGGCTGCGTAAGAACTTGGTCTTGAATTTCACATCATTCAGGATGTCCTACCAGAGAGCGATCTCGAGTTTCAACCTTCTCGCCTGAAAACCCAGATAAAAGCCGCGGAGCTAGATCTTATGCTCATAATTCTTCCTGAATATGCAATCAATTATTCTTCATAGACCAATATGAATCTTTCCCATTTTCTTATGATGAATTATTATGATATCTATTCTTTTTAAGTTTTGCTTGTGAAGTAATGAACTCATTACGGTAGATAATACTATTTTAGTCTCCATGTTTATGATTCATTGAACGGGTAATCGTTACCTGTGATTCCAGAATTCTTCATCAAAAACACTGAGGCTTGTATGACCTTCCGAATATTGGTTACCTCTGAAGTTACCCAACCAGACATCGTGACCGGAGTCAGCTAACATGAATGCTGAAAATATAGAAAGTATACAGTGCTCGAATGAACAAATCAGTCATTTCAATGGCACATTACCCAGTATTCTAGGCAAATGTGCAAACTTTTATTCGATTCACGTTACAGAACGTTATGAAATTTTGAAAACTGTGCTGTACAGATTGCTACCAGATTTCAAAAGGAACGATACAATTCGATACATATATACCCAGTACTATATAAGACGATTAAAAGTTTAATTTTCACTAATTCAATATATAAATGTAACTAGTTCCGTTCACACCGTAGCTACTTCAAACAGATAGGTATCACTACTAACTTAGAACAAAATAATCAATCTGATATAATAACATTAATGATAATTTTACGACAGTTGGTTATCTGATTGCGGCTTAACCAATCGAGGGATTGAACGATAAAACTATTAGCTAACCAAATATTCAATTATACAAATTTAACAGGAGAAAATCATCATTTTGTTATAAATTAGTGCTTTAAAATAACTGTTTACAAGACTAATGGTTTTTTTGTCTTCATAACATGTAAATAAGTGAGGACATTTACATATATACTTGAATTCCTTATTATTGTATTCACTATTCTGGAATTAATATTTTTCTTTTACGGAGAGAGATTTTATTTCTGAATGGAATTATCACATGGAGGTTCAGAGGTTTTTTTCATTGGTTGATTCGTGATTTCATAGATATTCATGTTAACACATGTGTGATCATAGGTGTACTGGATTTGTTTGTTATTTTGGTTTTAAATGACTTACTAAAAAAGAGTAAGAATTAAATTGAAATTGCGTATCTGTTTTTATATTTTTTTATGTTTATCATCTGTTTTTTGCGTTGTTTTCCTACAATTTCAGTATTTCCAAAATCACATTTGTGTTCAAGAATGTTCAAGACCTGTTTTATCTGTAGTTTTTATGAGGCTTTTGTGTCTTATGCTACGTTTATGCTGTGATATCCCAATTCCCAGGTATCGTGCTGTTTGGCCATTATACACTTTGTTACATTCTTCTCATGGTATTTATGTATATTATGCTGTTGTCTAGTTCTTTCGTTGTTTTTGGCTTAAACTTTTTTCGGTGAAATTCTTTTCAACGGTGTTTTTATTTTTGATAGCAATATTGAAGAGCACATTTGTAAATATCTTCTTTAACTTTAGTGGAAGATCTGATAGTACGGGAATTTTAGGAAAATATTGTTTTCTTTCGGTAGTTCAATATTATTAGTTTTTTCATTGAGAAGAGGTTTGTTTATTGAATTTTGTTGTGTAGTTGTTTTGTGAAAGATGTATTCTAATTGTTTCGAGATTTTTTGGATCAAATTCGAAAATCTTTCAAAGAAGGTTGGTTTATCACGTATTGATATCATAATACCAACCTTCTCGGAGAGATTCTAGAATTTCAATTCTCAACACTCCCTTACTCAAAAAACTAACATTGTCTTAAATCTCAATTATAGAGCCCTACAATTATCAGAAAACAACGTCAACATAAGCTAACATTACATGAATATATAAAAATCTACGAATCAACCAATAAAAAAATCCTTTCAATCTCCATGTAATAACTCCATTCAGATAAAACTCTCTCTCCGTAAAAGACAAATATTAATTTCTGAATAGTGAATACAATTATAAATAATTCAAGTATATATGTAGATGTCCTGACTAATTTACATGTTATCACGACAAAAACACATTGGTCTTGTAAGTAGTTTTTATCTATAGTAACTATAATTTTTCCCATTTTATACGAGTCAGTAACTGACACATAAGTTGAACTATTTATATTGTAAATTTATATGTATTTTATTAACCTCAATGTATTTTTCATCATTTAATTCGCAATCTCATTTTGCCATCCTTTTTGTTCTCTTTAATGAAACTAGTAGATATCATAATCCTCATTGGAGTGCCCTGAGGATAACTTTATAAGAGCCGAAATGTTGGCAGAAGAGCTTGAGTGATTTTAGTTAAATGACCTCACCTCAACCAACTCGAAATCTGATTAAATTTTACTGCAAGCAGACAATGATTTCTAACAAATGATCAATCAGCAGTGTACCGTACCCTTACATTATAACGAAAATCTATTCTTCTGCAAACTGATTTCAGTCTGAATTTCGAAGTCAAGATGAGTATGTGCTCGCTTAAAATCAACTCACGTAAGTGAATTGTACATACCAGTCACCAATATTGTTTGAAATAATGTAATAAGAAAATAATAAGAAAAGACGTGAATTTCAACATATGCAAACGAAATCGGTTGGCATTCAATTATGTAATAAATATATTCAAGATTCAAATATTTCATAAGAAATTAATCTATTTTCCATAATCACCGAATTAAGCTACTTATATAAACACATGAATGTTTAAATATGAAACTTAAGTTCAATGCTCAAGAAAAACTGAAAATTTTGTCATAAATACACATTGTACATATGTGGAAGTCTCACAATTATTTAATATTTCATTTGTGTGTATTCATAAAAATCGTTTATATCTATGTTTATTCAATCTGGATCATTATATTTATATCATTTATATTATCTGTGATTGTTGTAAATATAATGGTTAGCTTTGTGAATTTGTTTACACATATGAAGATTTTCTTTTCAATAACAACAGATTACACATATTATTCATGATTGTAGAATACAAATAATTCATATTTACAACACATATTTAATGAAAACTTATATTAGGTACTAGCAGACCCGGCCACGCGTTGCTGTGGCTAAGGTTTTTATTATAATTACATAGTAGTAAATTATTCAAGGGAAACGGTAGGAGAACACCAGTCATGGGGACTATCATGCTTTTTTACACAGATGCCATTTGTTAAAATACATTGATTTTCTACTACCGTTGATATTGAGCAAAAATCAATACAAAAGAAATAAATTTAAATTTTTTAATTTTTTGTATCCAAGTATTTAACAAATGAGTACATTACAAAGTTGTTAGTAAATAACACGTAACACTTAAACTTATTAATGAGGTAGGTAGGGCAGATAGTTTTAAATCTTTAACAATAATGTTTATTATTTTGAATTATAAATACTTTTAATTTTAATTTAATTTAACACTAATCGGTGCACAATATTTTTGGTTAACCTGTCCTTAGCTAACACAAATAGATTTGACGGTTTTCCTACACGTGAACATGCAACGTATAGTTGTCCATGAGAAAAACATGGATTTTCCAAATCTAAACCACAATAGGCCATTGTTTGGCCTTGAGACTTGTTTATAGACATGGCAAAAGCTGAACGAATTGGAAACTGTAACATTTTGAAGGGTATCGTAGATTCTGATGGTATCATCAGAATACGTGGCAACAGGACCACTTCTCCTTTAAACTTTCCAGTTAAAATGGTAGCTTCAAGAATATTTCCGGTGATCTTTTTGATGACCAAACGCGTACCGTTGCATAATCGAGGTGGATTCAAATTACGCAGAAGAATAATAGGTGAACCAACCTTCAATCGAAGATTATGTGGTGGCATTCCAGGTATATCTAGTGAATTTGAAAATTCAATTGGAAAATCATTTTCATCAACAACAACAACAGTGTCGATAGATTTAAAAGACATCAGATCGCCTGGTAACAACTGTAGTATCTGGAAGTTAATTTCGTCAACATCAACATTTTTGGCTGCCAAAATAGCCCGATCACTGAGCCAGTTATGATTCAAGTAATTACCCTATATATCCGGAAAAATACTCCGAATCAATCAGTTTTTTCCCTGAAGAACAGTGCAGAAATTGTCTGGTAGTTTAATGTATTGCGTATTTGATTGCAGTTCTATTTTACCGTTCTCAATATCTAGCAATTGTTCAGAAAATAATTGTGCTGATGGATCATTTTGCAATTATACGCGCATATTTATGGTCAATCGAAGTGTTTCAACACTTCGCCATAAGAATGATCGTTTTAAACATGCATTATTCTCATCCGCGAAAGTAGAGCGAGGTATAACCGGTAAGGTCTGTCGGAAATCACCAGACAAAAGTAAGATAGCACCACTGAAAAGCTTATCATTGCCGTTTAAATCTTGCATAGTTCTATGTAATGCTTCAAGTGAATATTTGTGAGCCATTGTGCACTCATCCCAAATTATGATTGAACTCTTCCGCAACACTGCAGCTAGTCCACTATTCTTTTTTATGTTACATATTGCGTTCGGTTTATTATGAATGTCCAAAGGCAGCTTGAATGTTGAATGTGCCGTTCGCCCACCATCTAGCAAAGTAGCCGCAATGCCTGACGATGCAACTGCCAATGCGATTTTCCGTTGTGACCGTATTTTAGCAAGAATCAACGATATTAAAAATGTCTTACCGGTTCCACCTGGTGCGTCCAAGAAAAAAAAAACCGCCTTGCTCAGCAGCAACAGTCAGCATAATCCGATCATAAATAATTTTTTGTTCTGCTGTATTACTCTTACTATAATATGAATTCAATTTATAATTCAGTCTAAATAACACGTGGCCGGCTATGGTAATACCAAAAATTAAGAAAGTAAGAACAATTGAACTTCACTGTATTGCGTTTACTACGAAATAAATTAAGTTATACTTTAGCCTCAGCAACACGTGGTGGTTATGTCATTAAATTGTAGCTTATGTGAAACGTTAGTACTTTTAACACTGCGCCATCTGTTAGAATACTTACTCAATCCAGTCAACAGATACCGCCATCTGTTAGAATCGTTTGGGACTGACAGATAATTGTGACTGACGAATAATAAATAAATAATTTGCAATAAAATAATATTGCGGCTATAAATTGAGATGTGAGCTATCCTATCTGTTAAGGTAGATCGAACTGCACACGGTGTGCAAATTTGATTGAAATCGGTTAAGTAGTTTAGGAGTCTATAGCGGACAAACAACGTGACACGTAATTTATATATATTAAGATAACATAATTCATTATCGGAGCTTTATGACAACAAAAACATCTATTATCTCAATAAATTTGATCAATTCGATCTCAACAAATCTATTAAATAGTAATTCTACTATCATGAAGGTAATTTCAGGATCAACTATTTCATTACAGGAATTGAGAAAGGAAATTAATCAAATAAAATCTTCTTATCGATCAAGGAGTGAATCACCAAATCGACTTTTTAAACATAAACCAAAAAATCAATCAGTAGATCGATTTTTTTGGTATTTTTAACTCACGGTTCGAAAGCAAATGAATGTGTTAAATCATGTATATTTGATGAAATACAATCAATTTCAAAAAACTAGATATATCTAACATTACGACGACAAATGCTAGTGATTCAACAAATCGTCGTCTTTTTATTAAAGATTATAATAATAATTTGAATTTCCTAGTTGACACAGGTACGGATGTTTCTTGTATTCGTCAATTTTTGGTCAGAAATAGAAAACAATCTGACTATAAAATATCACCAGCTAACGGATCTAATATTACAACTTTTGGTACAAAGTTACTAAAAATTAATTTAAGGTTAAGAACAGTTTTTTTTCCTTTTATCATAGCAGCAGTAGATAAATCAATTATAGGTGCAGATTCTTTACCAAAATTTGGGTTAGTGATAGATATAAAAAACAAAAGATTGCTAAATTCAATTACTAATTTAGCAATAAATGGTATTGTATTGAATTCTAAATTTTCTATGCCAAACATTTTTGCAATTGAAAATCAATTTACAAAATTGTTAGAAGAGTTTCCATCATTGATGGGCTTATCTTTCCAATCAAACATAATATAGTTCACTGTATCTCTACTTGTGGACGTTTACGTTTTTCGAAACCCTGAAGGTTAGATCAAGAGAAATTCAGATTTCCAAATGCAGAATTTGAATACATGGTGAATATATGGATTTGTCGATCTGCATCTTCACCGGTTTGATCACCATCACATATGGTTCGTAAAGTCAATTGAGTTCGTTATCTATTCCAGACAGATATCCATTACCTCATATTCACAATTACAATGTAAATTTAGTTGGAAATACTATCATCTTCTTAAATTAATACTGTCAGAGGATATCATCAAATATCTTGAAGATATTTATGAAACAGCTATACATACATCTTATTAATATAGAAATATTTTGTTAAATTCCAGTTCAAATATAAATAAATAATAAATTTCTGAAGAAGTTGAAGAATGTAAGAACATTGAGAGATATTGAATTGAATTTTCTGAATTATGAAAATAATTCAGCACAGGATTATGAAGATGAATAAAAGTAAAATATTGAACTAAACATTTAGGAATGTGGGTTCGAATCCCGCCTATGGTTCAACGTTTCACGTTCATTCATCTTTATAATCCTATGTTAAATTATCTAAGTTATCTACATAATTGACAAAATTTAATTCTATATCTCTTAATATAAAGGAATAATATTTTTAGTGGATAAGGGTAATTATTTCTTAATTATAGTGTTATGACTCACCTAAAGAATCTTTCCCTAATGCTATGAAATTGGCACATGTTGCAACTAGTCCGTGTTGCAGATAAACTGGGTAGTGTTTTGTGAGAGGATTGTTCACATTATGACTAACTATCCTGAATAAAGTTAAAATATGGCCATCTTGAGTTTGTACTTTGTATTCCATCACTTCATACCCATGCATGCGTATTATTGTGGGCTGAAAAATAAATGATGAGAAAACATGATAATAATCATCTTGTCCAATTGCATATTATTATAAAGTGAACTATTGATTTCATTATATTTGAATTATCAATTATTCATTGTAATTCATTATAATCTGATCTAGAAAATTATCGATGTTAGATATTTCACATTCAAATAAGTGAATCATCCAGTCGAAGTGTACAGAAGTAATATTTGAATTTTACTGAAATGTCTAGAGAATTTTATTCAGCCCTACTCGATATGATGTGAAACAGTTGAGTTCTTTCGGTGATGCAAGGCTCATATAAATGAAGCTGGTGATTCTCTGATTGAGCAAATTTATTTTGATCTTAATGCTCATTTAAATAGAATTCCTGCACACTTTGCTAAGTACTAAGACACTTGATCAAGTTATCAATTACAGGGAATTGAAGGAAAAGGCATATTTACATTGAAGTGGTTATATACTACCTACTATCAATTCTGTCAACTCTATCGTATATATTAGAATGGTTGAGGGTGTGTCTGTTTGACATAATTATACGAATTCAGTACCGTAAATCACGCTTTAATTGCCTATATCACGAGCAATATGCAGGTATCGATAACTGAATCTTTCAGTCAATTGAATGGATGCAAATCATATATTTTATCTCTTTCCATCTAGATGAATATGAAAAAATACAGACGAATGATGATGAATATATGCACTCTATGCGGCTATGAGTAAAAATATGCATTTAATATTCCCTTTCGCTTTCGTCCTCGTGCCGACAGCCAGACTGAGACCCAAGACGATTTTACAACAAGTTTAGCCAGAACGTATCCTAGAGTTCTTATCTCGAGAGTCAGAATTCCGAACTGAAGTCTCGGTACATGAGTTTATGAAAAATTAACATATCTATAACATACACATTGAATTTGGTAACTCCCTGGATTCAGGTCCGAATGTTTTATTCCTAGTTTTGTGAACAAGAGTAAATAGTATAAGAGCTAGTCAACTCCCGTTTTTGTCTTGTGAAGTACTAGCTGTTAGATTATAATACAAGCGACTTCGAAACTCCGTAGAGATAAATACGAAACTTGTCGAACCTTAGGAGTGTGGAACCTACACCCTGACCGGTATTATTCCAAAAAGATGAAATAAAGATAAATTGGGAGTACCTACAATCTATTTGTTAATATATGTACATAATAATTAAGTTGATTTCATCGAAAAAAGAAATATTGTGAATTCGGTCGGTACTCTGGATTGCTTCAATTTTTTTTCACCAAACTCATATAGTTTTTCTGAATGAAAACCTGAGTGCTGCGAGCTCCGACAACATCGTAGCAATCGCACCAGAAAACCAAAACTGTTAACTTCAGGTTTCCAAATCGTGTGCCCTAAGTTGCCTTATTGTATCCAGAATGACTGCCTCCTACATTCGGTCTATCACAATTTGTTCAGTGTTCTTGCAGGCCGGAATGATCACCAAGTAGAAAAGCAGCGGAGACCGGATTCCGTCCAAAACACCGATAAATATTAGAACCACTAATACGACCTCGTGGCTTGGGTATAGAGTGCGCAGCTCGAATAGGAAATCTTGATATCTTACTAATTTTTCCTCCTCTTTCAAGACATAGTACTGGTTTTTGTTTATCGAGCAGGACAACGTCAGGTCTATTTGCTTGTATGGACCTGACGGTTGGAAATGAGTAATTCCAGTAGATCTGACATTTTTCGTTTCCGACAACATACTCAATATATCCTGGCATGTACGGTAACGTCGGCTTTTGACCTATTGTGTATGTGTGCCTCAGATGGTAATACAGCATCCGTAGGACCGCATTATAGCGAGGAGTGTTCGCCGCTTTTGCCGGACATGCCGGACCTAATTGATGGAAAGTGTTACGCGAGGACCGTTACGTGGATCCGTAACAGGTCTGATTGGTCCAAAATAACCAATAGACTCCTCCTTCTTTTATACCAGCGCCAAGCGAGCGCCGAAACAACCGAGCCGAGAGGAGTGTACACGTGACTGTGGCCACATTCATATAAGACAGTCTACTTAGGACACAATACAGGTTTATTTAATATAATTGTGTTTGCAGTTTGGATTACATTCCAATTCTGATTCAGCCTTGTTGAGAATTATCAATTTATTCTATTTATTTGTTAGGAAGAAAGATCATTGAACATGTTCCATGTTATTCGTTTTTATCCAATAAAAACAGTAAATTTTTTTTAAATTATTGAGAGGAATCAGTTCTTCTCCGAAACTTGTTTTATTATCAAGTTTATTGGAGATGGTAATAATTTTGGCTTCTGTGACCGGTGTAAAAAATAAGGAATGGATATTAGGGCTTATATCGTTTTTATTGTGAAGTGTTATAGAATTAGGTAATGTAGTTAGAATATAACGGGCAGTATTAGCGAAATGAGAGTTGAATAAATTTGCCATAGTGAGAGAATTATTTTGATTGGTGGATAGTTTATTACAGATTTTTCCAGATTTATTGTTTAATTCATTAATCATTTCCCATGTAGTCTTAGTTTTGTTAGAACAGTCTCCATATTTTGTATTAAAATGTTTACCTTTTGCCTCTTTTAAGACTTTTGAATAAGTATCATTGTAATCACTATAAATATGTTTGAAATATTCACTTACATTTAACAACATTTAGAGTGTAGTGCATCATCTTTCAGCAGTTTTGTTTCGGGACTTATCCTGTTGTTTTGTGAATAGAAAATTTTTTAAATGCAGTTAAAAGCATAAAAAAACTCTTTGAATAAAATATCCCACATGTCATTGACGTTAGTCTTATCATGAACGGATTTCGAAGATTGAGAGAGACCAAATTTGAATAGTTTCATTTCTCCAAAAAACCTTCTTATTATGTAATTGTGTTTCATATATTTTTCAAGTTTGATGGGAGTACTTAAGACTAATGCACTGTGATCTGAGATACCAGGGACTAGTATTTGTATTTGAAAATTAAGGTCCTTTTTTATTAAGAAATTATCGATACAAGATTTAGAATGAGACGTTACGCGCGTATAGCATTAATCAATTGCATTGCAACAGGTCTAAAAATTGTATTTTCTCGTTTGATGTTGATTTTAGGTCTATGTTAAAATCACCACATATAACAAAAGTTCTCGCTTCAATAATCGATTTTGAAAACAGGTGATTCATTTTGGTCATAAAATTATTAAAGTTTCTTCTAGGCGGTCTATATATAGATACTTTAATGTAGTTCATTTTGTTTATTATAAATTCCGCAAAGGTACATTCAGGCACTATCATATTCAGTTAATGTCATGATATCTTGGCGAGGTAATTCGTATTCAGATATTTTATAGGATTGTATTCGGTCGTAAGATAGCCAATGTTCTATTAGACAAAGAAAATCACATCCACCGCAACTATCAATGAGCACTTGTTGAGTAAACTATCGAGTGGCTCTGTTCCTCACAGTTGGTTGTTTCTCTGAAAAATGCTCTTGATTATTCTTCGACCAGAAGTTGAATCAACGTATGCACACTCCTGGAGGTCAATAGTTAGTGTCATATAAATTTTCAAGCAATTTGTAGGGAACTCCAACTTTTGAAGCCGAGGTAGATCCCGTGTTTCTATTTTTTCAACTGAAAATATTTCATATGGGATTTCTTCTTTCAGGTAATTTTGTACCATATCACTGGTTGCCTCTTTCTATTCAATTCTGCCGATGTAGAACCATGCTTTTTTAGGTTCGCCTGACAATAAACCTTGCGACCGGTCATCTGTGACCGAACTAAATTCTTCGGTGCATTTCTTTCTTTCCACTATTTGGAAGTTAGCATTATCTGTCGATGCCACTGGTGTGTTCGTACTTTCGGTATTCGGATCTCTAGATGCAGATTTAGCAACAGTTCACCGGTTGTCCTGGCTTGGCTTTGACTTGGCATTAGAATTATTGATGTTCGTAACCTTCGTAGCATAGCTCACCGTTTTTGTTGATATTGATAGCAATGTTTGTGTTTCTGGTGACTTCTGTTTCACTAGCCACCGAGGCGTTGATACCCATTTCCAATTTTGTTGATTTAGTAATTAACTCAGAAAAAGTATCCTCCTACATTGTGTCTTGTGAATTTAGATCGCATACTCTGTGTGTTAAATATTCAATTCTAGCCAAGACCAGTGGTGTTCGAACAGTTTAACGTTTTCAGTTCATATGAACTTCGGGTTTTTGTGGAGCCCATAGTAAGCTTATTTATTTATAATTAACTGATTAAACAGGAGCAAACAATCCACACGTCCATACAACTCACACATCAACAGCGAATAGAAAAGGGAGAGATCGTCCACCATTCTACAATGTTCTAGAGAGACCAATAAATTCGTAAATGTGACTCCACCAATCAGGCGAACATCTCTCTTCTGAATAGAATTTGAGAGCTTCAGGTTATGAGGAGATGTAAGTCCTTGGCACGGAATAGAAAGCAAAATCTTGAAGTAGCTTACACTTCCCTAAATTTCATTTATCATATCAGGTTTCCATCTAGGTATATGACAGTGAGGCGATAAGAACGTAAAAATTTATCTATCTTTCTTTACATATCAATTTAGAAACGAATGATAATAACGAACGTGAATATGACATAACTTCATAGTTTTAACGAATTTTGAAAACTAAACTAAATTAATTTTCTTTCTTCGAAATACCGTGAAAGTGAAAAATACAGTCAACACTCCATCGGTAGTATATCAAGTCATCCGAAATTGTCTAATTGACTTCTGTTTGCAATCTTCAAATCATTAGAATCAATCTCGATAGTAGAGATCCTATTTGTCATCATCTAATTATTTGCAAGTACAGTTCAAGAACGATAACAAGAATCATTAAGAGATGTAATGATTCAATTTTTCTTCAATCATTATGAGTGAATTGAAATTTTCTCTGTATGGAAATAAAATTCCTAGGGATGTATTCTGCACAAATAACTAGTTTCTGATATCATTAAGAGATGTTTTTTCGCCTCACATCGCGAACAATCCAAGGAACGCTTTCTCAGTAATATCATTCTGTAAAGTTAGCACTGTATGAGGTACCTATCGAAGTGTACTGTGTCAGTCGTAATACATTTAGCAGCAGTTTGAATTCAGATAAATAGGAAAATTATGGAGGAACGTGCAATAAACCTTAGCCTTAGGAGAGACATACTGTCTATAAGAATTGAAATCAACTGAGTTCAGCTACTTTTTGTTTTTATGAGCCTTCGAAGGACAGCATGTGAGCCAGCAGTGGAATGTAGGGAGAGGAGATAGGTATTCTTATGTTTCTTGATGGTTTGGAGGTTATAGGCATAGGGAAAGACCTCCGTAGGTGAAGAGTTCCACAATTTCGCTGTTCGATAAAAAACTGAAGTCTTGTAGGAAGAAGTTCGGCAGGTCTCGAGTTTGACAATTTCGTGGTGACTAGTTTGAGCTCGTCTAGTTTGCCTATCTGGAATGTCTCGTATTGGAACAACATATGAGATTTCTGATGAACACCGACCATGGAAATATCCATAGAGAAGGCAGAGATCTCCCACCATTCTACGATGTTCTAGAGAGGTCAATGAACTCGTAAGTGTGACATCATCAATCAAACGGATAGCTCTCTTCTGAATAGAATACAAGAGTTTCAGCGTATGTTTCGGGAGCCGAACTCCAAACATGTGAACAGTACTCCAGGATAGGTCGAAATTGTGCCTTGGAGATTATGAGGAGCTGGTTGTAAAGTAGCTCTTAGCACGGAATATAAATCACCTCACATGATCGTCCCATGAGAAGGTGCGGTTGGTGGTGATCCCGAACTTTGGATTCGTCAGATGTAAGTATAGTAATAACACAATTTATGAAGCACGGTAACCCAATGATTACTTCGGCGTTTTTAAGTTGATAACTTTCACACGACTAATGATTTGTAAATGCAAAAGACACAATAAATGAATAAAAACACTGTGTAAGTACGTCTAATGTAGGTATCTTACTGAAACCTCTCACAAACGCGCCCTTGAATGTAGATACAAATATTTTGCAGAGAACTGCATGATTTCATAGTGCAACAGAGCATACTACAAAATAATCGGAAATACTGAATAAAAACACATACGTGAAAATTCTGAACTCCTAAAATCTAATGAATGACTCACATTATCAACAACTTAACTATTAATATTCTTGATATGAGTTCTTCTTCTAATCATAAATAGAAATACATGTGACTGATATTATATTATTATGTAATAGCCATAGTAGTGGATCAAATGAAAAATTTATAGAAGTAGACATTTCTACTTCAAATTATTCTGGAATGAAACAATATGTATTGTATAGAGATGGTTTTAAATTTGGAATAACATGGCAACTAAGATCGGTTAACCTCGAAGTGGTTTTCTTTTCCTACCAGTTGACAATAATATAAAAAATTACCAACGCATACAGCAAACATAAATGTTGTTCAAAGAATATTTAAAACAAAACCAGTGCAAGACGATTGTCTATAGTTCTAGATTCTAATCCAGAAATATAAAAGTTGATAAACTTTCAAAATGAGACAATTTCATAACCATATGATTACTTCAAGAGCTTACAATGTTCAGCTAGATTGAAAAAAAATTGAGGCTATTGAAAACTAAATCATCAATATGATGATAAGTTCCAATATACTAGTATGAAGTTATAATAACCCTATAACAAATATACCAACTTGAATTGAATTCAATGAATGCTTCCACGTAAAAGCATAATAAATCTATTCGTGTTCAAAACAATTTCCAAAAATAATTTCAAAAAATACTTACCGCGTCAAATTCTGCAGCAAAATCATAATAACAGTTGGTGTTATTTTTGATGGTATAATAATCCGCATAGGTAGGACATACATTATTTTCTGCACTGTGAGCAGTCCTTATGATGCACAATACCACTAACGAAAGGACAATCAATATATCCGACAGTATCATTGCGAGGTAATTACACTATGTGAGTTACAAAACAGTATAATGTAGGTTTATAAATTCATTGATAACCTTGGCATAATGTCTGGGATAACAAGACTACGAATTCCAAATAATATTTCATTAAATACCACAGAAATATATAGGTGTATCAAAAGCAGGTCCGTCTTTCGAATTTCGTTCCAACTATTTGTATAATTCGAAAAATATGAGTGATATTGACAAGGAAACAAGGTGAGATTGGATGAAGAAAAATTTGGCCAGTATTAAAAACTCTATGATAATTAGCTGTTCCAACCCAAGACTATGAGATCGGTGTGATAATGATGTAATTCTGAACATTTTCAGAAAGTTTCAGCGTTTACTATGTGTTCAGTTATCACAAAAAAAAATGAATGATGATTTATGATACATTCAAGTGGCCAAAATCACAATCTTCCAAATTGCATATTGCCTTGTTCATTCCTTATATACTGATTGATTCATTGGCAGAATGATGATGACGACTTAACGAATATAATGAGCTATTTGCTACTATCAATCACGATTTATTCAATAGATTGTGATATTTAGGATAATAATCAAAAGTAAGTATAAAGCTTCAAAATATGGATATGGAGAAGTCATCAGATTCTGCTACATCAATATTAAGAGATAATTGCGCTTTCTTATCTGAAACTGATGACAGCTTCTTAGCTAGGCTCCCCATATAAGTGAATAGCCATTCCTTTTGTTTTGTTGAGACGAGACCCTGTAGTTCAGTGAGAAATTCAGTGATTAAGAATTAATAAATTTTTGGTCCAAATTTAATAATGCTAATGGTAAGTTTTCCCATTTGCATAAAAAAATCACATCCCAGTGTAGATGAAGGCTGACATAAATAGTTCTGTTGGGTACTGCATAACTTTGATTGATGAGTTCTATAACTACACCCAGTACATGATAATAACTGTGGGGGTCTTAAACCCCCTGCCCTCCCAACAGAAGGACTTTAGACATGTCACGTAGTTCCCTCTCCTACTTTCAACAGCACGTCAAACTGCCCGGCAGAGACCAATGCCTTAATTGGAGAGGAGACGGTCTATTGAACCATCTGGGCCCCTCTCCCCCACCTACTCGAGTTCAGTGTTGAACAGCTTTCGTTTGACGAGTAGCCGTTGGCCTCATCTCATCGGCCTGCTACATATCATTGCCCTGAGTGCGAATCCATCACCCAAAAACCTGGTATAGGAAGCACAGACACCGGACTTGAGGAGTAAAGCCATGTGATGCAGCATTTAAAATGTATGTGGTGCACAGTTCACCGCATCTTTTGGAATGATAACTATTAGTTTCACCCCGAGGGGTTACTTATCTCGAGACCTGCAAAGAGGACGTTGCTCGCTGAATTTACTCCCGGAGTTACCCGGACCATGTAATTGTCTTTCGAGAATTATGTTGTACAGTCAGTTGGATAATGTTCAAGTAAGAATTTTGTATTCACTTGTTAATAATGACACTGGTCGTTAGTTTCCTATATTTAGGAGGTCTTCCTTTTTTGGAACTATTACAGCTTTTACCATGGACTTTGGAAGAGTGTGTGCTTAGAATATTCTATTGGTGACCATTTCATAAATATTTTTCAGCTTTTCCCAAAATTGTACGTAGAATTCCTTTGTTGACCGTCTATCCTCGGAGATTTATTTTTATTCAGTGAGAAATTGCTTTGAAATATTCTTCTAATGTGAGGTTGTTAGCTTCTTATTTGCTCTTCAGAAAACCTCTTTCAGATAAATAATGAATTTAAGTTTTTGGTGTTGTGTACATGTTCAGTATATTTCTGTTAAAGTTGTGTCATAAGGTCTCGCTACGAAACTGTTGAAGATTATTCTTCTAATATAAGAATTATAGCGTTAATTGTTCGAGGTCAAATCCCAACAAAGAATATAAATCCGCAATTGAAACACAACGTCATGAAGGTGAATCAAATTAAAAAGTATCATGAACTAATTAATATTTCTGATTGAAATATTGATTGACCTATTCCTACTTATATTTCGTTCTGATTATAAATAATAATGACAAACACGAATTGTAACAACCACTTGAATGATAATTAGACAACTTTAAATCTGATTATGTATTACTTATTTAATGTAGGTATCAGTCCGGTCCTGAACAAAAAATCAAGTTAAATCCATGATAAACTAATCGGCCTTCTGCTTTGCCAACGTAAACCACAAATCGGGATCATAGTATTTCCCATAGCAAAATATAGTTTTCCAAACGAACATAATATGTGATATTATAACTGTGAATTCCAACACACGTAAAAATAACTATGACTTAATGGAGATTCCAGTAATGGAATACTCTATTCAACCAGTTCCAAATTTCCTCCAGCTCATTCATAATTACAATATTTTATGTATAATAGTGGAATTCCAATTCATTCTCGAAATTGACCAGGGTCACGATGTTTACGATACTCATTCATGCCTTGACTTTGGACTTGAGTAAGCTTAAGTTCCGAATTGAATACTCGGTGGTACATATGAAAGGTTTGTCGTAAAGAGATGAGACTAGCCCTAAGACTAGAGTGTAACGGTGATTGTGAGGCTTTATGCTACGCAACACAACAAAGTTTATTTTAATTAAAACTTGGATTTTACAAAACTTAAAAACAACTAATTTTGTGTACTCGACCCCTTCTAAAAATTGCGATAGAGTGTACATCGAACAATCTACCCAAAATATCGATATCATATTGAATGAACACAAATGTACAATGCGTTATCAACTGCACTAAAAAATATTCGAGTGACACAAAACATTCTTCCGACCACAACAATATAAGCTTTTCAAATATTGTAGGGAATGTCATTATTTTCTATTTTAATTGTCATACTTCTTGCATTTACTCTGAATTTATGTGAATTCTATCCTAATTGATTCTCTCCATCATTTCACTTGATTAGTTACCCTGTCTCTTCATACCTCGTCATCTTTATCCTCTAATGCTTGAATTTTTACATTCTAACTAAATCTATCTGATTTTACTTTGAGAGTTCACATCCACACTACATCAGTATCCCTCATATCTGAATTATTGAGATTTTGAAAAGTTCGTTTTCACTTGCTGTGATGCTTTCTTGAATTAAGATTTTTATATCTAGTTATTATCATTGAACGCTATATCGAACAAAACGAACCATCTTTTTCTCAAATTCATTTTACTTGAGGCCCCTTAGGAAAATTCATTTCCTCAAAGTTTAAAATTCTTCCCGCTTAAATGTCATTCCGTCTTAGCAAATTATAACAATTTTTACCTTCAGTTCGTTTATATATTTGTTTTGTTTGATACAAAGAAGTGATAAAACCAATTACTATATCAAATTTTCAATTCCAATCAACATCTTTTGAGCATTCATTTATTTTTACTTTTTTTTATTTTACACTAATATAGTAATATTTGATTAATATAAGAAGTTTCCCTGAATTTTCTTGTATCTGGATTAATCAGCTCATAACTGTTGAGTGAGCTGTCATTTATTACTATATATGGCCCTTAGAATGAGGAAAGAAGTTTTACAAATGTTTTCTATTCCTTACATTCAAAGCTTTTATCGTTACCTAATCTCATTTCTCGATTGTTACTATTTTCTCCTATTTTCCATTTCTCTCCTTATGTATCGTTTTGCATTCTGCTCCAATGTTTCCTTCAACATTTTCCTGTGCCCATTTTCTATTAAATATGAAGGAGCTTGTTCTGTTACTGTATTTGGACAATTGTTTAAACATGATCTACCCTATCAATACTATCATTTGATTGATGATGAGAGGACCTATTTCACTTGAGATACCTTCATCAAGGAAATTATTTAACTTTTTCTGAACATCTCTAGATCTTCTGGTTTTAGAAAGGTGTAATTCTGTGAATTTTGAAAACGTGTCAAAAATTACCAAAATATGTTTCTGTGACTAGGTAATAAACCAGCTAGAAAATCTACCGCGATTGTCTTTGAAAACTTTTCACAATAATGCTTTTAGCTGAATTTCAGTTTATCATGTTTTTGTGTTTGGCTCTTTCGTATATGATCGCCTTAATGATCTTCTTCCTTGCTTCTTTCCCCCAAAAACATGCAATCTCTGGCAAATTAGTTTTTTTCCTGAAATCCCTACCATTTTTTCTTATGGCATTTTCGTTTTACGTCTTTTTTCATCAGTAGATCAACTAACTTCAATTCTGGAGATCAATTTGGGATTATACTTTGAAAATAATCAATAAAGTCTGGAAATATCTCAATGATTTCAAGCTTGTTGGGTTTCTATAATTCCTAGTTACCTCTATTCTATCCTCATCCATTTCTACTCTCTGCTCTGTTAATTGATAATCCAAAAGTTCAAGTTCATGATGGATTTTCATCATATAATGACCGAATCTATTCCAGTTTGTGGCTTATTGATCTGTCTCGAGGTTTTCAATCACATATTATTTATCAATAATCCACTATACTTGCTGACGTTCGTTTCCACAAAAATATAGGAGAACACCGGAGAAAATGGTGTAATCGGTCAACATGCTCGGCTAGAAATCCCCAGGAATGTGGGTTGGAATATCACTATAGTTCAATTGTCAGGTTCATTCCTCTGAAATATGTTATGTCAAATAGGCTAAGTTATCTCAGTTATAATTGATCATGTGAGTTCATCAATCTTCTAATATACCTCCGAAAATTTGTTCACTACAATACATGAAAACCTATATTGGTCGAAGAACATCGCGTGAGCAAGTGAAATCTTGGGAAAGGAGTTAGCCATTGGAATTGTTCTCGAAAGTTTGGTGGTTATGGGCATAAGGAAAGACATATCTATGGTTTCGGGGCTTACAAAGTGTGAAATCATTTCAACTTCCGAAAGTTGGAGATTAAACTCAATGTGGTTTTCCTAACTCTTAAAATGCCAGTGTGGTGTAACAATTCATCAGCATTATTTCTCAATTTAATGTTACAAGTTTTGTGTAAATTTGAGTTTGATTCTCCAACTTCCGGAAGTAAGAAGGAAAGATTCCACTAGGCAAAGTTTAACATCACTTCGCCGTTCGATTGAGATATGACGTCTGGTAGGAAGGTTTCAACAATGAAGTGAGCAGCTTGAGCTCGTCTAGTGCGGCTACCTGTAACCTCTCGTGGTAAAATAACCGACTTGATTTCTGATTGACCATCAACATGTAGATGTAGATAGGGGAGACCACCCACCTTCCTGTTCTACAGATGTCTCTTCTGATTTAAATCGAACAGCTTCACCATATGTTAGAGAGTTGAATTTCAAACTTGTGAATAGTTCTCTTGAACAGGTGGAATCTGTGCTCAGTAGATTATGAGGAGAGCTGAGATGTAATGTAGCTTTCGAAACGGATAAGAAAACCAAGTCTCCGTGAAACATTTTTCGCAATGAACATGATAATCACATGACAGGGGTGAAGGTGATACCGAGCTTGGATACTGAGAAATTCATATAAATAGTTGTATCCATGATCATATAAGTTTTGGTTGCTTTAAATTCTACTAGATTATTAGATTCTCATTTCGGAATCGCAATCGGATATTCATCAATTGCAGATCCTATTCTCTATTTCTATTTCGTGCCAAGAGCTACCTCTCATTCGAGCAGCTCTTCATGATCTACAAAGCACAGATTCGACCTGTCCTGGAATACTATTCATATGTTCGATATTCAGCTCTCAAACATACGCTAATGCTGTTGTTCGTCTGATTGATGATGTAACACTCACGAATTTATTAACTTCACTAGAACATCATATATTGGCGATCTCTCCCTTTTTAATAGATATTGTCATGTACACAAAATCAACTTGCACTACATATTATCATTGAATCCTAATAGTAATACAATCTTTGAGAGGTTCCATCCAACCCCCACTTGAGCACATGCTTATGCTCACATTGACTAAGCCAGGAGTAGACCCCTTCGAAAAATGAATGTATGCTATTCCTCGGATTCTATTCACAAAGCCACGTTGCAAAAACCAGTTGATCTTTTATTATGTCAATAAATCTTAGAAGACGTTATAGATATTGATTGATAATTAATCCCATTCAAACAATCAAGTTGTTAATAATTACAGAGGATTAAAACTAATGTTCTGTTTATAGGAAAAAACTTCAATTATCTGATTGTTTATTCATTTACTGATCATATATCTAGAGGATAAATCATAAATGATAAACTAATTAATTAGGTGAACAATATTAGTTGATACATTAATATTAATTTCACTAATCTATATAATTTGCAAACATTTATAAGCTGAAGAATAACAAATAACTTCAAAGACAAAGAAAACAGAAAAGAAAAAAACAACTTCAAAAAAGACAAAATAAAAAATAGAAATAAGTAGAAAATATGCAGTAGTAGTATACTTCAGTATAGATGACAAACGGGCAAAAGAAATGTAGAATATGTCAATATTAGATTAATTCACTACTTTGGAAATTTCCTTTATAGGTGTATGGTGGTCGTTTTCTATGCAATGCGAAGAAAGAGCATGTCGTGATTTCCATTAGCATAGTTAGGTACTTAAAAATTGAATAGATCTAATAGTTTTGGAAAGTTTTTTAAGCCATCAAGTATTTTATAAAGAAATTTTAATTTTCTCTGCGAATCTTAAGACGTTTCGGACCTACCATATGAAGACGTAAATTATATTCATGATCATTTTATTAATATTAATCTTAAATAGAATATAGCTCTCCATTTTTCTTTGAACTCTTTCAAGGCGGTCGACATAGGTCGACAGTAGCTATTGATCCATGTCATCAAATGCTTCGCAAACAACAGTAGGTATATATTGCATCAACTTGATACTTATTTTTCATATGTTCAGTTATGAAGATTTGATATAAAAATAAGTTTGTTTCAGTTGAGCGACCAGACAATGACTATGCTGTTCATTAGATATTTCATCTTTGAATGTATTGAAAATATTGTCGGTTATGATACATTCAAGTATTTTATTAATATCCGATGATATAGATATAGAACGATAATTAGTTACTTCAGATTTATTTTTTGCTTTGTGTACGGGAATGACAAATGCAAATGTTCACAGATCAGAACACTGACCTTTGTTAAGAGAAATATTATATAAGGTTGCACTTTTCCAGAAAGAACGCTGGAATATTATCTGGACCAGAATTATAGCGTGTTTTCAGATCAGCATTGATATCATAAGGTGATGAAACAATAAGAATGCGAAACTGAATACCACGACCACTGTATATTAAATCCACAAATAAATTCAAAAATTCCACAATAAATGCATTCACTAATAAATGAAAAAAACATAAATGTACCAACCCGTAGCAATCAAATCGATGAGAAACTTTCACACATTATTGAGGGTTATTATACTGAGGGTATGTTCCGTAAATAGCCGCGTCAAACTGGCCGGTTCCGGAATGGTTACTGAAATTTCGGTTATTTACGGAACGCCTTGACCGTGGTTTGTATAACCGTTGCTTTATGTTCTGTGTTATAACCTTAAAATATACTGTTTTGCTGTTTCGGTTGGCCTCATAGATAACTCTACTACCGAGAGTTATCTGTATGCTTGCCATATTGTAAAATATGTACCTGTACCAAAGGAAAAAAAGGAAGCAGTCCAGTTAAATTCTTAGATCAAATCATAGAAAATTAAGGAATAACAAACTCACGAAACATCAAACTATCCTTCATAATCACAAAACTAAATGAAAAGCACGAACCGAACCGGAGCAACCGGCAACTTTCGTTGGTTAGTCTGGTTTAACCAATTTCAGGAACCGCATTCCAAAAATCAAACTTCTTCAGGAATCGGCTATTTATGGAAAGCGAACCAGAATTCTGATCAGAAGAGTTGATTTACGAAACATACCCTGAGGTGCATGCAAAAATTAAGTCTGTTACATATTTTTTCCATGAAATAGTCTATTTTTTGTGTACTATACTTCATCGGAACATGATGAGATAAACTGCCTCTAATGAATTTTAGAAGACAACTCTTCCTTTTATCAAAACTATCGGATGAAAGAAATATTGTTCAGGTAGTCCCATCACATATGAGTTCTCAAAAACTAAATTATCTCTTTCAGTTTATGCGTAAAAAATATAACACGGAACCACTCATCTGGGAGCTGGGAAGAAAATGAATGAATTTTTTCATAGTAGCAATAATTTGAATAATAACAATAATATTACTAAATCAGAAGACATTTTTTTACGAAGTACAAAGAATTTAGTGTTACTTTTTCACCCTGTATGTTGTACTGTCTGTTCTTTATATATTATTTCCATTAGAATTCTTTTGAGTTACGGATTTGTTGAAGCAACGTATATTCTCATAACAAGTATTTCATAATCTATCCATAGTAGTGGTTAGGCAAAGAAGTCTACCTGGCAATGTAAGGTAAACCTCATTCTCCTGCATTCGTATAAATTGTCTCAAATCAACAAAGGTACTTCGAATGATTTCAAACCTTCAATTGGTAACATTTAGTTGTGATTGCCTGTTTACCTTAGGAGAAACACTCGTTAACATTTGAACTGAGTTTTTTATTTCATGGGATGCATTCAAAATGCGTTCCAGGAGATCCGCTTCACTTTCAGCTGGCTTAGCATACATAATAGTACCTCTGAGTTGAGTGCCTTCTTAATGCCAATGATAAGTGAGGAGGAATGTCATCCCGTATTAACCACATATTCAGACGTAGATATAATGGCCAATCTTCCAACAATTCGGGTAACCTTTCTTTTATAAGGTGCAGATAGACTCATCATTTACCTTTCTAGGCATAACAGCAGGCTCAATTGAATAATTACCAATTGAACCTACCCAAATGATTCTCTATACTTGCATCTGGATTTCCCTGTGCCCATAAATGCATAGCATGGGAATTGAAAAGACCCATTGTTGTAAACAGTACTTCATCTGACCATAACACTTGATTTAAAAATTGAGCATTTCTTCGAATATTCCTTCTAGGGACAAGAATGAATTCTTTGAGGATAATACTCAACTCCCGATTTTTTAAAATGATACAGATGTAGCTATAGTATTTTTAGCAGCCCCATATCAATTTTGTAGGAATATTAATTTCCCTGGATGTTTTTCTTAGGTTATTTCTTGGGTTTATTTAAGAATAGTCTGAAACAATTGCTACTTCAATCTCAACCTCTTGCATACCTCCTTCTGCATCTTCAAAAGTACTGCATTCTACTAACCATCTGTGTACATCAATAAATGTTCGGAAATTTGGGATGCCGGCGGCTTGGATATTTCCGCATCTTCTTTGTATGTAAACATTATTTGATTGCTCATACTTTATGATTATACGTAAAAAAGAGACGCCACTAATAAATATTAGAGTGACAGAAGTCTGTAATCGAACTGTTTGAATCTTCGCATACGCTAGTATGATAAAAATGATTTATTTTCTTTCCAGCCTTCAGAAGCGTAGTTCCGTGTTTTATGTGTTCACCCAAAAATTGAAAGATTTAATAAAATTTTCGGAGAGTATCGAACACCCGCTTAAAATCGACGATGGAGGTCACTGTCTCATATTTATTAGGTAGTTCCGGAACAGCCTGTATAATTATGAAGAATCACAATATAAAACTTTCACCGGTCCAAAGTGGTGTGATTGGTTAACATGCTGAACAGTAATACCACATCAGGCTCATTTGTTACTTATGTTCAACTTAATTATGTATAACGTCAATCGATTTAAACTTATTTATTTCGTTATAATTCAGTGAATAAATTTCGTCCCGTAATTTGGTAATTCTCGTGTCCGATGTTTTGTAATTGATTTGATTTCTCAATGGCCCATTTTCACTTCTTCCAGAAGACGTTCCGCATCTTTAGAAACTTTGATATAATTTCGTTTCTTTAGATATCAATTGGCGGCCGCCTACGTTGCATAAAAGGAGGCGGCCACTTATGTTCCATAAAAGAAATGCCGACCTCATCTTTTCATGGTGAGTACCTGGGTTACAGGGTACTGCTTTCATAGCACAGACCATCCAGTCTATTTCTCTCTACAATTGACCAGGAAGTTAGTATCGAACAGTGCGCGAAACAAAGCGAATAGCGTTATTAAATTGGATAAAAGTAAGAAATGAATCATAGGTGGCATTCGAACCACATCCAGTATGTTAATCAATTACACCACTTTGGACCGGTGTTTTTATTTGTGATTTTTATATTGTTTTACATTGTTTTCCCAGAAATGACCCAACTCAAAGTCGGTGAGCAGCTAGTGCTCACCTGGTACGACCATTCTCACATATTGCCCCGTTTTATACTTCACCGATTAATGGTGAAATGAACTACCCCTATTAAGTGGGTCTTTTCAATTCTCATAATATGCATTTATGAACACAGGAAGATCCACATGTTATTATAGAGACATAACTTCACCATAAATATTTGGGTAGGTTTAATTGGGAATTATTTGATTAAGCCTGCTGCTATGCCTAGAAAACTAAATGATGAGTCATACCTAAACCGGTTGGCCGAATTGTTGAAAAAGTTGCCATTAAATCTACGCCAAAATATGTTGTTCATGCGGAATGGCGCCCTTGCTATTTTTCATTGGTAGTAAGAAAGAAACTGAGAGATATTGTGTATGCTGAGCCAGCTGAAAGTGAAGCGGATATCCTGGAACACATCATGAATGCATCCCATGAAATAAAATGTTAAGGACTGTTTCTTCTAATATGTACATGCAAATTTAAGAATGTCTAAATCAACATGGTAATTATTTTAAACAATTTTGTACCTACTTTCTTTGTATTCCGCTAAAAAAACGTCATGTAATTTTATAATATTGTAATTTTGTCAAATTGCTGCTACTATGAAAAGAAAGGATGCGTATTTCCGTGTTTTATTTTTTTCACAAAAACTGAAAGAGATAATTAAAGTTTTGAAAAGTTATTTTATGGGACTACCTAAACAATATTTTTGTATTCGATAATTGTGGAAAAAGGAAAAGTTGTCGTCTAATATACATTAGGGGTAATTTATTTCATCATGTTCCGGTAAATTATAGTCTAGGAGAATATACTGTCACATGGATAAAATCTGTATGAGGCTGCATGCACCTTAGTATTATAGCCCACAATAATGTGTGAAAGTTCCTCATCGATTTGATTGCCGTGGGCTGAGTCACGCGAGGTCAAAGTCCCGGAAAACAGTTTTTTGCAAATATCTCGAGAATGACAACCTTTATAGAAAAAATAATGAGAGGTAATTTGTAGCTATAAAAACTAATATAGAAGTTTTTTGTAGGAGCGATTGCTTACGAGAATATCGTTTCAAAGAACCAAGAACGTAGAGGAATTATTATTCAATAGGAACATTCATGAGGTTTTTATTTATTAGTCTATGTTGTATAAAAGGAGACTTTCTGCAAAAACTGGATTCATTTAAGTTTTAAGTCGAAGTGAGGGTAGTAATCAAAGCGTTTCCTCCTTTCGGCTGAGGCACGTTCTTGGTTCCTACATAGCGGTCGAAAGGATACTCCGATTTACTGTAGGTTATGTCGTTTTCGAGTTAATTTTTTAAAATCTCCATTCATACCTTTGGCAGTGCTCAATTCGGCAGACAATGGGATTTGCAAATATATCAATATACAAAACCCCAAGCTAGTAACATGAAGTTATTGGAGGATATACATTAAGGTGATTCCACCATATCAAGTATGATCGAAGAGAACAGTCATATTTACTTAAAGGCCCCTTTTCATGAGTCAACCATGGGCCCCCTACGCCATTATATTCCAGTTCATAAAAAGGGGTCGGATGAAGTCGAAACCAACTAAAGAATGATCTAGATTCTACCAGCTCAAAGATATAGGAGCGAATTGTTTACAATCGGGTTCTACAATTTTTAGAATTATGCAACTTTCTACTCATTGTAATGAGTTCTTCCAAACAAAACCACTCTAGACTGTTATTGACCATCTTCAGTTCGATAAACTACATAGGACAAAAGTTGTTGGTCTGTATTTTCACTTCTCTAGAGATTTTGACTATATATAGAATAAACTGGGTAGATATGGTATTGGGAGGAACTATTCAGACTTTTTAAAATCGTACTCTTCAACAAGAACACAAGTGGTATGATGATGAATGAAAATAAACACACAATCTCCTCAAAACCATAACACTCTAATAAATGGGACCTGAGTACTCCTCTATTCCTAGTCTATCATAATAATCTCTGTTCTCATTTGAACGCAGAAATATGCCACATTTCTGATGATTCTTCAGCTCTATCACCATCAAGTATACTCTTGATGCTACGTCCATAGTGATCTGTTTGAATAATTGGAGCACCAAGAACTTTCTAACAATGAATGGCAACAAAACAAATCTCATTCAGTTCAGCATAGATAATGAAAAGAAATCATTATTGCTAGCATATTTTCAGAATAAGTATTCCTGAATCTACGAGAGCCTGTAGGCCAGGTATCGATCATTCCACCAGAATGTACATGCACTTTAATAATATATGTGTTCGTAGTCGAGGAAAATCGAAGGTGTATACCAAGAAGGAAAGTCAATCAATGACCTCTTTAATATATTATATGTGCTCAAAGGCAAGCAAAACCGGAAATATATGAAGATAAAAACTTGTCGCTTGGAGTTACAGATTGTACATTGAATTCAGTATATCAACAAATATTTCTTCCGCCGCTAGGAGCATAATATATTGACATCAAGGCTGGGAGGATCTATACCTGGCCTACAGGCTCTAGTCTGAATCTGACTTTGTCAAATTTGGGATTGGGAATAGATAAAAATCACAATTTTCTTTAATGAACAAACATATTAGTGAGAAAGCTGAATTTGTAATGTACAGCAATTCGTATCCATATATTCTCATAGCATCTATTGACTGTTCAGGAATCTGTTACTAGGCACATATGTAATGACTGATAGATGGATAGATGAATAGATAGATACTGAAACATCACAGATCTGAGAGAAATAACAAACACGTTGAAATACTCACAAGTATATTAAATTACAATTAATTGATTTTAGAAGCTATATGAAACAGAGAAAATAGTGATATAACAATGCCAATAGTTACATTCAAATTGAAAAATAAATCTAAATCTTCAAAAATTTCGATGTAGGTATAAACATAGGAGTAATATATTTTAAAATAAAAGTCACAATTACTTAGAATTGGCTGTCAAAATATTTAATTTGAATTACGTTTAAAATATTCTTCAGTCGTGTTTAAATCAGAAACCTCTTATCTCATAAAACTATTCCATAGTTCTTCACTGCCCCTAGTGTTATAGGAAGCTTGTTGCAAACTGCTTAACAAAAGTGAAATTTCTATGTTCCTAACTACACATGCCAATAAGGTCAACATGACACCTTCTATTCATTTTGTTGAACGCCATTGGTTCAACTACTAAGCCTTTTTTAGGTAGGTACTTAAGTACCTCCATGTCCAATAAACGCATATGCCACATGAAGTACGTTGCAAATTTCTTCATCGCATTCAATAACTCATATTGCATTTCACCTCTACAATGAAATAAATAATTTGGCTTTGAAAAATCTTCCACATCAATTCTACCCGGCTTTGATAAATAATTCTTAATTCCACCACTATACTTAGTTAGTTGATATATCTTAGTTCTGTGTCTGTTGTAAATCAATTGCTTAGAGATTCGTTTTCTAGGAGGACGGATTGGCTATTAAATGAACTACTGAACTTGGTATTCCTCATACAGTCCTGATTTAATAATACATTGAATGATTGAAATTTACAAAAATATAAGAGTCCAACTGTGATCGAAGTGGTGTAATTTATGTTTATTAATTTGGATCGTCCTATATCGAATAATATGCTGACCACAGAAATTCTCTCACAGTTCTCATTCGGAGGAATTGAACGTGAGATGAATGTACGTACTTCAGAGATTTATATTTAAAAAAAATATAACACTATGATGCAAATCGAAAGTGGCGTACTTCATCTTCATTCATCGTAGCGCTGAAGGAGGTTTCATAGTTATATCTACAACCAATCAAATTCGGCGACTTTCAAGCTGTAACTAACTACAGGTATAACTTGTTCACCGAATCAGTGGTGTGACGTAATGGATTAAGGCAGCCATTGTTGTCAGGTTGAGCAGGTTTGCATGATTTTTTAATACAACTACCCATTTTATACAATAAACTGGGTTACAAACAAATTTAGGAGTTCTTCAATCATTATTTCAAACAATGCATCTGTAATTTTGAATGTAACTTACAAACTTACTTATGAGTGAAGAAAATACCTACTTACTGGTTGTGCTTGTATCGGATACAAGTTTAGTATAACTACGTAACGGAAAGACAGTAAATAGCAAAATGAAGTATTTTTCCGAAGGTTCAAGAAGGTCACAAAATGCTTTTCGAGAGATTACTTGATCGATTATCACAATTAAACTGATAATCATGCACTTGGAAGACTTAGATAGAGATAAAAATTGACCCTTAACTTCTGGTCATTATTGTTAATCCGTATTATGATCTTAAAGTAGGCTATATTATTCGTGGAAACAAATGCTCAAAGAACCCGATTATTATCAAAACGTTGAATCAATGTGTGATTTTCAAACTTTCTTTCGATGATTTTATTACCATGATTTCAGTATGAGGAATATAATATCTCAACAAAATGAAAACATTATACAAGGTGGAAGATTATCTTTCATATTTATCGTGTTTGATCATGTGGACGTAAATTTTCTGTTGCATGCTTTTGTATTAATGATATTGTTATTCTGTTCAAAATACTATGGAATTAAGACTTTTGTAGAACCGAATGAAAACACATTACTTACTGTAATGAATCACTCTTTAGTTGAAGAAAAACAGAGTGGAAGTTAAAATAATTCATTTCAGTTACGTCTGGTAAGTATTTTACAAGAAGTTCATAAACGATATAAGAAATAAAACTGTTCCGTTAACTAAGAGTTTAAAATTCAGTATCCAAAATTGGACTTCGGGAGAGGAAGCGTTTAGCTTTAGATCGACTTCATTTACTCGTATTAAATTTTCGGTTGAGTATTAATACTGTAACTTGAAGTCATTTGACAATCACATCAAATTGATGAATTTCACTTCAAATTTCGAACATCATATCTAGTTTTGAGGAACATTCCAAGTGGATTGCATTTACCATTTGGAAGCTACACGAGAACACACCTTGTGTCATCAACCCTATTCAAGAGACGACTCCGTTAGCTGCGACCGTCTTAAGGGGGTTGGGGACAGTAAGACATGGTGGGGGTAAAAAAAGTTGAGTTTCTATATTACCGACATTACATTTAGCAACATCGCAAGAATTTTGAGCACGCGCACGCGCACACTGCATCATATTATTATTATTATTATAAGAAGTGTAAACACATCACATGTGAATATAAAAAGAATAAAAATGCCGGTTGAACGAAATTTTCGTGTAAAAGGAAAGTTTGTTTCTGAAAAACTTTATAATCATTATTTAAAACGATCTGAAACTGGAAAAAAAAATCGTAATTCTTTTCACGTCTTAAAAGAACGGAGTAATAATGCATCGCAAAGCCCTGCAGAATAAACTACAAGTAATGACATTGAAGTCAACAACAACATTTTTAGAAACTGCATTGTAAACATTGAGCATCTCCAAAAGAATATGTTTTGTTCGGCCTGTAAGGAACCTCTGTTATTTCAAAACATTGAAGATACAAATAATTTTGGAATGGCATCAGTTTTTCATGTTGATTGTCATAAATGTTCAAATAGTAACATCGTACCCAGTATTCCAACCTATAAAAATTTTCCAGGAAGAAATTTCAGTTTTGATATAAATACAAAAGTTGCACTAGGTGAGTGTTGAAAAAAAAGCATTATTATTGACTGTAGTACTGATATTATTATTATGATTATTATAATAATTGGTCTGGAAAATTCATTATAGTTAAGTTGTTATAAAGAAAAAAAGTAAACAAAATAGCTTATTTATGTTTCGTTTCTTTTTTAGGTGCTTTGCATACGGGTCTTGGACATACTCATGTTAATAAGGTTTTCCAGACTATGGGTTTACCAGCAATGGATAAAAAACCTTTAAAAAACATGAAAGGATTATCGGTCCGATTATAGAAAATGCTGCTAAGGAGAGCTGTAAACATGCAGTAGAATTAGAACGTTTATATACGTTACAGAATATCGAAGAGATTAGAAAAACTTTGTAAGTTTTATTTGAAATTCGCATTGAAAATATTTTAACAAACATTGGTCCAATTGATGTTATCGATATCGATAAGATGTTATGTGTAATATAATGCTACCGATAACAAGTTAATATATTGCTGATATAATATTTTAAATCACATTCCGAAGAATCAATTTAAAAAACATACAGGTTTTCTATATTAATAATTTTTGAAATTTTTGTACCAATTCGATCGAATCAACTAGTTCCATCGAATCGACCAGTTCCATCGAATCAATTTAATCAATTTGTAAGAATTATGTCTAAAATGACAAAATGAGATTTTGATTTTTTTTTCTAAATTCAGGCCTCCCGGTACACCAGAAGATTTTCTGACATATGAGAAAGTTGGAGACGATGGAACAGTCAGAAAATTTGTTCGGGTTATTGCTTCGTTCGATATGGGTTGGAGTTCAAGATCAAATGGATATTCTTACAACAGCTTGAATGGATTTTGTTGTTTGATTGGCAAATATACTGGACAAGTTTTGGATTATTTTTGTTTTAATCGCATGTGTGTGCAATGCGAGAATAACAAAAAAATGGAACTAATAAAGAACATGACTCAAGATTGAATTATCATGGAACAGCAAAATCAATGTAAAGGGAAGGGGCAGTATTTTTAGTAACCAAAAGTCAAATCCTTCAAAATGCAAATGTAGAAATAGGTGTTTTTGTGACTGACAATGATAGTTGAAGTAGAAGCGCTCTGAGAAAAGCCTGCGGATATCCAATTGTTTTCCAGTCTGATATGAACCATACAACTAAAGGAGTTTCAAATGTTTTATATCAAACAAAGAGTAGCAACATCAAAGATCCTGACCGTGAACTAGACGGTGAAACCATTGCTTATTTGAAAAAATGTTTTACGTATGCTGTTAAACAAAATTTAGGTAATTTAGAAAATATGCAATTTATTGATTTATAATTGATGTTTATAATATCATAAATGTAATAGAGAATTTATTTTTAGCATTATTGAGAATAAACATATTTTAATATTTGTTTATAATCCGAATGAAGCCAAAAATAAAGAATACATCTTTTTTAAATCAAAGAACGAATTTGAATTACGCGCGCTTCACATGATTTATCCGATGTTGCCAAATCTAAAAAATGTCGAAGTTTTTGCGTCTTATTTTATGAAAAACTTTCTTAAATGCACCGTAATGTCTGTAAAACTTTTTTTTGAAATATTCTTTGGACATTTTTTTATCCATGTGAGAAGTTTGTGGTTGTAATGTCATCTCTAACATGTTTTTGAATTGAAAAAAGTAACTGCTCCATAAGAACGCGTGTTAAATCAACATTTTTAAAATTAAAATTTGTCTTCCAAAAGTTCGGTAACTTGAAATTTTCAAAAGGCAATCGAATTCTAAGGCTTTAAACTTTATTTTAAAACAAGTTTCAAAAACTTCTCTCATTTTTTTAGTACTGTCCCCAACCCCCTTAACAAATGAAAAACCAATTAATTTTTTGTTTGCTATATTTCTCAAACCAAACATTTTGAAGATGTGGAACGTCTTCTGGAACGAGTGAAACTGAACCATTGGAATATCAGATCAATTACAAAACACTGGACACGGAGTTACGAAATTACATGACAAAATTGATTCACTGAATAGGACCGAATTGGAACAAAACTATAAAACTGTTCCGTTAACTAAGAGTTTAAAATTCAGTATCCAAAATTGGACTTCAGGAGATGAAGCGTATAGCTTAGATCGACTACATTTACTTGTATTAAATTTTCGGTTGAGTATTAATATTGTAACTTGAAGTCATTTGACAATCACATCAAATTGATGAATTTCACTTCACTGCCTTGAACCCTATAAGCATTGCACATTAACGAGAACAAATAATTATTCAATTCATCAGTATGTCGAATAGTCTCATGCCTATATTTCTGGTGTTGGTTTTCATAGGCTCTTTACACATAGCCATTGATTTTTCCGCTAAGCAATCATTAAGGCTAACGTGATCCCTGTAGTAGTTTCCAGTTATACCCTCGATGTGTTCAATGATGTTAAAATTCTAATGGTAAGGAGATAGACAAACTCCGTTAGCCATAATTTTTAGCTAACATACCTGCTCCGAATACTGGTTGCGACGTGTTTATTTTTACCGAGATCAACAACAGTGGTTTCAAGGTATTATCATAATGTATGCATATTATTCCTACTCAACCATATAATATTTCTTGTTGTGTTTGTTCACAGTTTATTCATTATCCAAAACGATTGTGGAAGGTTCTCCTAAATTTACTAGAAAATTAAATTGAAACCAATTTAGGAAGTTGTTTTGATACATTTCATCATGATAATCGACATCCTTTGTTTTTAAAGAAAATATAAGTGTACTAGGAATACTACCAACTACTGTAAAACCAGGTTATGTTATAGGTACTTCATCCTATAACATACACTTCAAAACTGCGCCACCAACTTTCATCGTTATCACGTATTATTGCTCAAAACTTGCCAGGAAAGACCGACAGTACCATCATGTTGCGTCGGGATAAGCAAATACTTCCATAC
This sequence comes from Endomychus coccineus, assembly GCA_958510875.1. NCBI lineage: Eukaryota > Metazoa > Arthropoda > Insecta > Coleoptera > Endomychidae > Endomychus > Endomychus coccineus. The sequence goes on along the minus strand of OY294068.1, from coordinate 124,242,734 downwards.
TTGCACCTTCATTTTTATATACTGATGTGAAAACTGCACAAGTTTCGCAGTTTATCCAGTCCGCGACGTAAATGTACGTAGAATTTAGAGTTCTGAGAAGATGTTTGAAGTTTAATTCTATCAAAATTTAGATTTTCAACAAATTGATGTTGATAACTGTATAATGTGTTCTCAACTGTAAAGATGGATTACACCTGGTTTGAAGGAGGTAGCATGGCTGTCATTTAGAGAAACTGTTCCAGTGTTGTAAAAATAAACAACTATGACGTCATATCATTGATTCTGTGAACAAGGCACAATAGTGAAACTCGCCGATATTGTTTTTGCATTAAGAAAATGAGCTCTAGATTAATAATCATATTGATAATCATTCAGTTTCAACATTCACACTGATTACTAAAATAATGTCAAGTACTCAAAGACTACTTTTTCCAATTTTTCATTCAACTATTTTAGATTGCCATGCAATGATATGGAGAGTGGTACTGACATTTAAAATCCAGGTGCTAAGAAAACGTTAAATAATACCTTCGGCAACTAGTGTTACCAATACAAGGTTATCTTACAATATACGTTAATTCCAACAATCAGTTTTCATTCGAGTCGTAAATGGAATCAAATAGAAGGAACAATTATAGCATACTGCCCTGTCGGTCATCAGCCAAATAAACACCAACTGCCCCTGAAAGTAAGAATTTCCACGTACTAACCTGTATAGTGAACTGTATTTATCAAGATCGATTGATTTAAACTTTAATTGATTATAGTTAAAACTATTTTAGTAATGAGAATGATTATACATGCTTCCGCACTGTTACTTTTTCTTGGCTTGCTACACGCTCTCCGGGCTCATAGATGAGGTATACAGAGTCGGTTTCGCTTTCTGAATGATTCAACATGTCCCAATTTGAAGGTTCTTTTTCGAGAATCTGTGTGAGTGAGACGACTAGCACTGCCAGGGCTAATAATGCTATTAACTATTTCCACCTTGGCTTGATAGTCTTAGTTTTGAAGTGGTAGAAGACATATTTGAAGTTTTGATAGTGGCCACTCTTGCAATACCATCGCGACGACCGTGAAGAGAGATGATTGTGCCCAGAGATCCTCCCCTCAAGTGGTGTTTAAGCGTTATTTCGTCGCGGATACGGACAAAGGAACCTGAGTAGTGCGTGTCTTCCACTTCGAACGAGATTGTAGATTCTTTTCCAGAATTGCTGATGGAGTAGAATGTATAATTTTATCTCCTACAAAACATGAAATCTTTGAATTGCTGTCGATCATCATCATTTGAGGGGAGAGGGCTTAGTCCCCAAATGCACTCAGGCCATTTAGTTGGGCCCATTGTGCGCCTGGTCAGAAGCCTAATTCTATACTAGCAGGTTTGTGGCCCGCCGGAAGCCTAGAATATTGACAACACTGGCTTTCATAAGTTCTTCTGTTATCAGTTTATATCATCACTGTGCAATAGAGTATGAATGATGCTTGCGATTGCAATTTTTACAAACCGCTGATTTACAGTATACAGTTTTGTGATTATTTTAACAGTTTGTACATAATCTGAGAGCTCTCACCATTTCCAACCTGACACCTGGATCCAGTTCCATTAAATTCACACAATTTATCAGCCAATGAACTCTCATTCAAGAAAAGCAAGATTTTCAGATTTCAAAGGTGGAAAAGAAATATTCACCTTAGATGCTCAAAAATTTTATCAGACAGCTGTCTATTTTGACCAGGATACTTCAGATATTGTTCAAATGCCATTTATAGGTTTTAAGTGATTATGGATCAACATATGCTTGTTATTGAATCGTTTAAATATGATATTCCATGCAGGCTCATAGAATTTAGCAGTTACATCAATTTTTGCAATGAGTCTTTTGACACTGTCATCATCCGACACCCCGATTGTTATGCACAAGATCTACACGAAAGTCTAACTACGATGTAAGGGGTAGCCACCCTTGATAATTGACAATTTTATCTTAGGAATCCTAATATTACATGCATTTTCAGAATTTCTCTCATGAGAAAAAATTTACTGAACCAGCTACTACTGAATAAACAATTTGTTAATTAACAAATGAAATAAACAATTTATTGCAATTATTAAATCACCAAATTCGTGTTCATCAAATTGAAAATGTCCGAAATCGATTCCAATATCGCATAACCAGACCTAATTTAATTTTTTCGTTCATTTGTTAATTAAGAAATTGTTTATAAACAAATGGAATAAACAATTCATTGCAATTATTAAATCCCCAAATTCGTGTTGATCAAGTTAAAAATGTCCGAAATCGATTCCAATATCGTATGACCAGACCTGATTTAATTTTTTCGTTTATCTGTTAATTAACAAATTGTTTGTTAACAAATAGAATAAACAATTTATTGCAGTTATTAAATCACCAAATTCGTGTTCATTATGTTGAAAATGTCCGAAATCGAGCCCAAAATCGCATAAGCAGACCTAATTTCATTTTTTTCGTCTATTTGTTAATTAACAAATGAAATAAACAATATATTGCAATTATATTACCGAATTAGTGTTCATAGAGTTGAAATTATTCGAAATCGAGTCCAAAATCGCATAACCAGACCTAATTTCATTTTTTCGTTTATTTGTTAATCAACAAATTGTTTATTAACAAATGAAATAAGCAATTTATTGCAATTAATAAATCACCAAATTCGTGTTCATCAAGTTGAAAATGTCCGAAATCGAGTCCAAAATCGCATAACCAGACCTAATTTAATTTTTTCGTTTATTTGTTAATTAACAAATTGTTTATTAACAAATGAAATAAACAATACATTGCAATTATATTACCGAATTCGTGTTCATCGAGTTGAAAATATTCGAAATCGAGACCAAAATCGCATAACCAGACCTAATTTCATTTTTTCGTTTATTTGTTAATTAACAAATTGATTATTAACAAATGGAATAGACAATTCATAGCAATTATCAAAGCCCCAAATTCGTGTTCATCAAGTTAAAAATGTCCGAAATCGGTTCCAATATCGTATGACCAGACCTGATTTAATTTTTTTGTTTATCTGTTAATTAACAAATTGTTTATTAACAAATGGAATAAAAAATTTATTGCAATTATTAAATCACCAAATTCGTGTTCATCATGTTGAAAATGTCCGAAATGGAGCCCAAAATCGCATAACCAGACCTACTTCAATTTTTTTCGTCTATTTGTTAATCAACAAATTGTTTATTAACAGATGAAATAAACAATATATTGCTATTATATTACCGAATTCGTGTTCATCGAGTTGAAAATATTCAAAATCGAGTCCAAAATCGCATACCCAGACCTAATTTCATTTTTTCGTTTATTTGTTAATTAACGAATTGTTTATTAACAAATGGAATAAAGAATTCATTGCAATTATTAAATCCCCAATTTCGTGTTCATCAAGTTAAAAATGTCCGAAATCGATTCCAATATCGTATGACCAGACCTGATTTAATTTTTTCGTTTATCTGTTAATTAACAAATTGTTTATTAACAAATGGAATAAACAATTTATTGCAATTATTAAATCACCAAATTCGTGTTCATCATGTTGAAAATGTCCGAAATCGAGCCCAAAATCGCATAACCAGACCTAATTTCATTTTTTCGTTCATTTGTTAATCAACAAATTGTTTATTAACAAACGAAATGAACAATTTATTGCAATTATATTACCGAATTCGTGTTCATCAAGTTGAAAATATCCGTAATCGAGTCCAAAATCGCATAACCAGACCTAATTTCATTTTTTCGTTTATTTGTTAATCAACAAATTGTTTATTAACAAATGAAATGAACAATTTATTGCAATTATATTACCGAATTCGTGTTCATCGAGTTGAAAATATCCGTAATCGAGTCCAAAATTGCATAACCAGACCTAATTTCATTTTTTCGTTTATTTGTTAATTAACAAATTGTTTATGAACATTGAGTAAGCTTTGTAAACCTTTGTTCATCACTTTAACACTTGAAAATATTCAATTACTTAATTAAAACCTGTACTTTTTAATTTTTTCTTATAATGCTCCGAGACACGCATTTGTTTAACACTAATTATTGTTTATTAACAATATAAACAATCAGTCAGAAAAATAAACCCCCGCACTTTGTTCCACCAATCATTACGAAGAAAATGAGCTCTCACAGATCAAAATCGGCTAATAGGAAAAAAAATTTAATATTAATACCTTCATTTACTGGACTATTACTTTTATACTAAAGCAACTACAATAGTGCATACTGTAGACTGGGTAGGTTAACCATCCCATTTTGATATACCTAGTCTTTTGTGTTTTACGGCTGTGTTCTGCTCATGTAAAAATAATATGGCAAGTACGAGTAAAATGAGCATTCATCGTGATATGTTCGATCCTTATTCGGAAAGGGAAGCGAAGAGATTAAGATCTCAAAATGTAAACAGGCGAGAAAAATAGACCACTTTTATATAGAGATGAATGAAAAAGCGCTCCTGATTATGAAGGATAGTTGAAACCTGTAGAAGAAATAATAATGTGAAATAAGTTTTATGAATTTAATACTTTTTTTTAGAAAAAAAAAATTTCATTTTCCACGAGAATAAGCAAATTACATGTGCATTTTTTACTTTAAAGAAATAACTATTTGAAAAATAATTTTCAAATAAAATTGATACTTTTGGCAACGCCGTTCCTTAATTCCTTCATCGGTCTGTGGCACCACTGGCCGCGGGTCTGCGTGACCGTGTTTGACAACACAACAATTACGGACCTCGAGCACAACACCAAATAGTGAAGTTATTCTCTGCCACAAATCATTTCATAATTGATGGCGGTATTATAGTTCATTTCGTTAGTATTGTTCTATCGTTTGTGAATGTTTTGTTATATGACTTCGTGTCTCTACTGGTCACTGGTAAGTTTCATTACAATAATTAACTATTATTGTGTTATAATATCTCAGTATCCAAAAGTGGTTATTGTTTGCTGAAGTTTCAGCAGCTTCTATTGCAATTATTAACATTTCCTTTGCTCCATTGGCGTTTTTATGATAATTTTTTGTGTACTTATGCCATGTAGGTGCCTATTATAGAATTCCAATTTTATAATGCACTCAAATTGGCGAAATTACCCCAGTATTAATATTTGGATTACCTGCCAGAAGCTGCGAAGTTATGCTTCCAGGACCGCAGCATGGCGTCCCTTGCTGAGCTCAAGATGAAACTTTTGGGACAGCAGTTCAGTGTGTATGGAGTATTCAGTTTCAATAACAATAATGTGAATGAATAATGATAATTTCTGTACTAAGTGTAATAATTTATTTCATTTCGTTTTATTTTGAATTGGTCCATATAATGCACTATATATTTCTCAATCGTTTAAGAGCTTTCCATTTTACCCTCATTAGTAATAAAGCTAACCTACAAGATGAATGGTCATTCAAACTATCGAAGTACGGTTGAAACACCTATAGTTGATAATATAGTATTTCATCTACAAGTAATCGATGTGTTTCATAAATGTTCACAACTATTGTATTGTACGCATATTTTCACGTTTATCGTGTGGACATTTTATCTGTTATACATGTTTGCTATCCTACTATGAATATAATCTCGGTATAAAACAAAATTAAAATTTCTTCCAACTATTCTGTGTTGCTTGAGTCAGTGGTAGAAACAACGGCTTCCCTAATTAGTATGGTGTACCTACAATGACTAATAATACAACAACAACATGCCATGTTTTCTCAAATAATGCAGCTTAATTGTTTTGTACATGAACAATACCAAGTATAGTCATGTATGGGATTGGTGTTTGACATGACACTTTGACTTTTCAGGACTATATTTTTGTATTAATTTATGCGTTTTATGTTATTTTTGAAAACGATAATTATTTAATTAATAATATTATCTGTATTTAGTGTAATTGTCAAGGACTATCGATTTCGTTGTTAACAGTTACGTATTTATTTACATTTTGTCTATTCAGATTAAGATGAGATTTTATACTCAATTTATTGATTAGATTAGGCTATTTATTTCACTGTTCGATCAAGTGACAATAATCCTGCATTGTATTTTCAGTTACACTCACCATCATATGCCTGATTGTGCATGTACAAAATGTACAAATTCTACCGAAAAGGGTTTACAGATGGAAAGAGATCCAGTTAGGAGGAATCACTGGTTTAGTAAGATGGGTAGAGAAAACTGGACTCCTACAAATACTTGTTTTCTGTGTGTGGTTGTATTTTCAGTACTATATTTTTATGCATATTTTCTCTACATGACCCGAGGACTTGAATCATATGTAAAGGTCAGGTTCGTCTAGCTGATATTTTGAAAGTAAGATTTACTATTTTTTTTGTAGGTTCACTTTGCCGATCAAATTTGGGAACAACAAGGGTAGATGGTCATCATCATCATCATCATCATCAAGGAAGAGGGTGGGAGGCTAAGCTCCCTGATGCACTTAGGCCACTTAGTTGGGCCCATTGTGCGCCCCGTAGTCAGAAGCCTATTCTATTCTAGCAGGTTTGTGGCCCGCCAGAAACCCAGAATACTGCTAGTGCCGGCTCCCATAAGTTCCTCCGGGAGCAGTTCTAATTCTCCGAAGTGTCGGTGCCTGAGGGATGCCAACGCTGGGCGTTCCAACAGGATGTGAGAGGCAGTTTCTTCCACCTCTCTGCATTTCCTACATATTGGGTCATCTGCGATGCCCATAGTGTGGAGATGTTTGTTAAGACGACAGTGACCGGTTAGGATTCCAGTAATCTCTCGGATGTCCCTTCTGCTTAGATAAAGGAGTTTTTGTGAGAGCCTAGGCACAGGCTCTTTGATGAAGAGCTTGGCCTGCCTCATGCGTGGTGATTCTGGCCACAGTTTAGACCACTCTTTATTCAGTTGGTCCAAAAGGGCGAGGCCACCTATGCAGTTTGATAAAGCGACCATTGGCTCCGGCCCGATAGGGGCGCTAGACGACCCTCGCCTGGCCAGAGAGTCGGCCATTTCGTTCCCTGCAACTCCGCTGTGTCCGGGGACCCAGATGAGTTGAACTTTATTTCTCCTAGCTAGTTCAGCCAGTGTGTCCCTGCATTCTTTGACGAGCCTTGATGTGACTCAGGGTGATTTGAGAGCTCCCAGAGCCGAGCGGCTGTCTGTGCAGATATATATGCGCCTATTTACATAGTTTCTTCGCAAGTTTTCCATGGCACAAGTCAGTATTGCGTAGACCTCCGCCTGAAAAACCGTGCAGTAAGCGCCTAGAGTCACTGAGATAGTGATCCTTGGCCTTTTTAGGTACACTCCCGCCCCAGAAGCCTGACCTACCTTGGACCCATCTGTGAACCATACGAGCCCGTCTGGTGGTAGTAGGGTGAGGGTATCGTTGTTCCAATCTCCTCTATCGGGGGATGAGGATTTTGGGAGAAGTGAGACATATAGCAGGAATCATGCTATCTTGCTTCATTTCTAGTATGGGGCATTTAGAGATTGCCTCACTTAGAATCGATGAGTGTCCACGAGAATGGTACGTTTTGGTCCAGTGGCCAAGGCCCTTCAACCTATACGCCGTTCTCATGGCCTCAGTTTTAATGTATAAGTGTAGAGGTGGTAATCCAGCGAGAGCTTCAAGGGCTCTCGTCGGAGCCGACCTCATGCCGCTCAGCATGCCTTCGCATGCAAGTCGCTGCAGACGGTCAAGGGGGCGCTGGGAAATACCAGTCCTTGTCCCTGACCACCACACTACCGCCGCTTAGGTAACCATAGGTCTAATCACAGCAGTATAGATCCAATAAAGGATCTTTGGCTGTAACCCCCATGTGCTGCTGAAAGCTCTTCTGCACGCCCAAAATGACGCAGAGGCCTTCCTCACTCGATATTCGAGGTGTTCGCGCCAGGTCAATTTAGAGTCTAAGATTACTCCCAGAAACTTCACCGACCCTTTGAAAGGCAGGACCCTGCCAGAGAAACTAATCTCTGGTAGTGTGCCCAGCTTGCGTTTCCTTATAAACAGAACAACTTCCGTTTTGTCAGGATTTACCTTTAGCCCCTCCGTGCGGCACCAGCCGTCCACTATGCTGAGCAGCGTATTTTACAGCTTGCACAGCGTCCCCAAGTGCCGCCCGAAGGTGACGCCAGCCAAGTCATCGGCATAGGCTTGGGCATAAAACCCAGCCTCTTCCAGTTCCCAGCTTTATTTCCTTTTTTAGTACCACTGGTTTCAAACAAAATTTAAAACGATTAAGTATTGTTGAATTGACCGATCTCATCAAGAGTAATTAGTATGGAGAGAAAAAGTTATAAGCAAAATAGACTCCTGCAAGATCAAGTCAGTGTAGAAGCATTTAATTATACCTTTGTTTATTTGGACTAGTATTTAATATTTCTGTTATATACTATGTATTAATGATATTGTGATAGTTATTGATATAGGTTAATTTTGTTCAACATACTATGAGATAGAGAACTTACTCAATACTCAATTAATTTAGTATGTTTTATATAGAAATGTAACCAAATATATAAATAAAGTAGATACCTATTATGTTACACTTTTATTAAGTCTTATATTATAATATTTCATGATATTTTGTGTTTGTATCAATCTACTAAATACACAGTAGGAAACATCAAATAATATGGATACTTAATTATTAGACTTATCCTTCACATACTTATAAATTAGAAATGATAGAGCCACACTAATAATTAATTCATCGAATGGCGAAATGGAAGTGTAAATGGTATCGAACACATAGGAAAATGTATTCTTGACCTGCAAAGACTAACTGGATGTTGAATATTTTCAGATATTAAAACCGATGCAGAGGGTTAGTTCAAGGATTGGTATGCTCTCAGATCACATTTCCAAAAAAAATTGTAATACAGGATGGTTCCTATGTGATTGTTTAGAGAAAGAAATAGCGTATAACTTGTTTACAAAGTAAAAAAGCACCTTTGTTTTGTTTCTAAAATTAAGCAGTAATACTACACATCGCTCAATTTTCTGAATGTATAACAACCAAGTATCTACTCACCTATTTAATTAAAGTACTCACCTTAGCTATATGTATTAGAATGGGCCTGTGGCCAGACCTGGCAGATATAAAATGAAACATTTTCTTCTGAATCTAGAAGATACTAACAGTCAATCAGAATTATTTGGCAATATATCGTACAGAAAAAGAAAATGTAGTTGAAGCAGTATTCATCTCAACTCCCTAGTACCAAATACTCTGGTATATAGTTTCACAATTCTAGTTCAAAATGTAGAAATATATGTATCAATGATTACATTACATTTTTGTAATCAATGATTAAAAAAATGTTAATATTTTAACTAAGGAAACCAGTTATAATATAAAATCTATTCTGGAGATGATCCACATAAGACGTGACTCCAAATCTGTAAATAGGACTGATATCCAGACATTAAGTCAGATTTATACTAACTTAATTAATTGAAACTCTTGCAAGTTCTTACATGTACCTTTATATATTAAAAGTATATTTTAGATAGAATGCTCTATAGTTATATCCGAAAGCATGTCTGCAACCTTTTCCAAGTACCCTCATAAATTGTTACATCTGGTTCGAGAGTAGAAACTCAACATAATAGTTTTGATCTCCAACATGCGCTCGTGTATTATGAGAATATCACTGAATAGTGAATTCTTGTTGTATTATACTTGAAATATTGACGGTAAAATTTCGATTATTCGTGGTTCTGTTTGTTTCGACAACGTCGACATATTTGATTGAAATTGGTGCGATATGGACGCTTTGTGCTATAATTAGTTTACAAAAAACCCTTTTTGAAATAATAAGTCCTCTGATGATGGTCGTGAGACCGAAACGTACGTGAAGACAAAAATATAAAACAAAGTGTTGATGTGACCTATTTCCCGAGAATATTTATATATAATTATATATAATATTTTTTTTATTTTCTATCTTCTTAAGCTAGATAGTTCGTCCAAGCAGCGACTCTAGGTGATAAGGTTATTGGAACGGACCATAAATGGCATGATCAAAGTTATTTGAATCGCATTAAGGGCAAGGAAATTGCTAAAACAAAACATTATATTACCTCCAAGCGGCAATAGCAGGTTACATTTCCTTGGTATAGTTTGGTTTTTCAATATGATAATAAAACTGTCATAGTAAAACAACATGTACTGAATCATAATTTCAATACCAAAGATACAAAAATTTTAACAATTGAATGAAATAATAAAAAAAGAGAAGTTCTTGAAATGATATATATTAGAGAACCATCAGTTATAAACAATTGAAGTGATATTAGTAGTTTAGGGGAATTTTATAATAACTTAATTTAAATCCTGCTCAAAATTGTTGAATGGCTGAAAGAAGAGATTTTGCATCTTATCTGAAGAGAATATAAGTTTTAGTATTAATAACGTTTATTTCAAATATATTGATTCCGATATTAAAGAGAAATTCATTATTTATGCTAGAACGATTATGGAACAAATATTCAAATACCAATTACAAAATGTACAAATAAATTACCAACACATATATTTCAAAAACCATAGCCATAATAAGTAAAGTAATTCGAACGAAATCATAATTTTGAGATAGTTCAGCTAAATGGTATTTGTTCTTATTTATTTTACTCAAAGAAGAATTTTTACCTCCTGAAATGTATTGTGATGAAGACAGATTCCTCTAGGCATCCTATAACGAGTTCAGCAATGGTAACTGAAATAGGAGATCCCATTGCTGTGCCGAATATACCATTGCTGACCTCGTTATGGAATGCCTAGAGGAATCTGTTATAAGTTCATTAGATTTTCAGCCTGTATTCTTTGAACGGTATGTAGATGATTGCCTTATGTGTGTTCCCAACGATGAAATTCGATAGGTGATTAATAAATTTAACAATTTCCACTGTAAACTTCAATTCACTTGTGAAATAGAAGTAAACAAAAACATAAATTTTCTAGATATGAACATTAGGCATGATGCAGATGGAAAAATAAAAACTTCTTGGTTTACTACAGAAGTTTGGTCTCAACGTTATCTTCACTTCAGTTCCGTTGCACCAGCTTGTTATAAAAAAAGTGTCATAAACAGCCTTACAGACCGCGCGGTGAAATTGTCTCATGCAGAGGACCGTCCCAAAAATTTTAAAATTGTTCGAAATACACTGGAAATTAATGGCTACCCAAAAACTTTCTTCGATCCTATCATTAAAGAGAGAATAAACAAAATCTATAATGGTTCGTCATATAAAAATAACATAAAAGGTAATAAAGAAAATTATATAACTTTATCATACATTCCGGACACCTTAGAGAAAATTAAGAAATGTTTGAAAAAGTACGATATAAATGTTGCGCATAAGCCTACTAACTGTGTTGGGAAATATTTCTCAAATCTAAAACCTGTAATACCTAAAGATAAACAAACCCACACAGTATATAAATTGAATTGTTTAGATTGTGATGGAACTTATACTGGAATCTCTAAACAATATTTACAAAAAAGAATGTACGACCGCACAAGAAACAAAAACTTAGTAAATTTCACCGCCCTTGCTAAACATTGCTTTGACTATAACCATCAATTCGATTACAAAAGTGTTAATATTTCAACTAAGGAAACCAATTATTATAAAAGATCTAGTCTGGAGATGATTCACACAAAACGTGACTCCAAATCTGTAAATCATAGGACCGACGATCAGACTCTAAGTCATATTTATACTAATTCAATTGATTAATATTCTTGCAAATTCCTACTTGTGTCCTCATAATGTTAAAAGTATATGTTTAGGTAGAATGGTCGAAAGTATATCTCAGAGGCCAGACCTTCTTTTATTACCTAATAAATCGCGACAACTGGTTCGAAAGTAAATACTTGAACTTGTCTCGTGTTATTCGTGCATAGACTATGATGAAATGTGTTCGTATTTTTGAGATTTATACTAAATAGTGGATTTTTGATATACCTATCATACTTATAACATTTGTGTTACAGTTTTGATTTCGTATTTCTGTTCGTTTCGGCGACGTTCGCATTTTAAACGAAATTGGCGCGATAAGGACGCTTTGTGTGAATACAACTAGTTCTAAGTTATCATGTTATTGAGATAATAAGTCTGCTGATGATGGTCGTGAGACCGAAACGTACGTAAATACCAAAATATAAAACAAAAGTGTTAATGTGACCTATTTCCCGAGAAAGTTATATATAATTCATACCTGGGTCAAGAATCTTCATTATAATTACAACTAGTACTTACCACGATTTCACGTAGGCATAAATTGTCTAAAATCAAGATTAACTGAAAGTTTGAGACAACACAACAAATAATTATTTTGAAATGAAGGGGTACTCCAAGTTAACAGTATCTATCTTTTGTCCGGGATTTAAAGTAATTTGGGAAACACTGGTGTAGAGCCCAATCGTCGATTTTCCTCCTCGAATGCCTAGACTATTAGAATTGCCGCTTGAAGAAAATATCACATAAAAAATTATCTAAAAAAACTGTGTGGCAGCTGAAAGTTACGAATCTACACTACAGATGCAATCTGATTAGTAATCAGTCATCTTAACACCACGACCACAAGGGCAAATAATGAGCCAAAACTGAATTTGATAGATCAAATGTTAATGTTTGATTCGTAATATTTATTATTTTTTTCAAGTCAGAGCTGCTTGCGACTCATTTCAGTTGCATATTTGTAATCTATGTATGTAGTCTAGTAAAGATACGACTTTCACTTCGAAATTTTGCTGCTATTGATGGATTTAAACGGTTTTGGGCTCAAAATGTTCGGGAAAGCGGTACGATATATCCATGAATAGCAGCAAAATTTCTTCATCTTTGATTATATTGGCTTATTTTGACTAGACTAATGTAAGAGTACCAGTTCACGAATTTTCATGTAACTCGCAACTAGGTACTTGTTGCATATTTATACCAAGAAAACTTTTATTCAGATCACCGCATGAATGAATTATGATGATGTCAATGTACTAGTGAGAGAGTCACATTTGACAAAGAGAACCTTTTTGGAAATGGCCCTCATATCATAAAATAAGAAATGTTTGAATGAAACAGATAATAGTAGTTTGAGTGAGATTTATTCCTATTCATTGCCATTTGATATTGATCCATTGATTCAACAATGTCGCTATGAGCTACAATAACAGTATACAACAATAATGGTAAATTTATCTAAAAAAAAGTTTTTCTTAATGACCTATCACTGTGATAATGAATTTCAATTATAACAACTTTCATTAACAATCTCATCTAAGTTGTAAGTAATTTCATAATTCCATACATTATTCTAATGTTGTATAATTATTTGCAGTATTCTCCCATTCCAGAGGATATACCCTTGTATAAAGTCTTAAATGTAGTGTAGAACCATGTTTTATGAAGGACATCCCAGTTAGGAACATTTTGGCAGATGTCGATTATATCACTCTAGCATTACGGATCATAGCACATAGCACCATCACTAATCACATTCAATCATCAAGCAACAATAATTCAGTTTTTCGAAACCTCTTCATCAAACCGAAGAAATTCTTGAAAGACAATTCCATTTTGATTTGAACATAAAGGGGAATGTAATAGTCATTATGGAAAAAAACAAACAATATCTTATTCTCTCTAATGATATTATTGTGAATAATAATTCGTACGTCTAATTACCTAGAGATCTTTCCTCCTCAATACAGTGACAACCTTAGAGTACATCGAAAACGTAAAACTCAGCTACCAAATTGATGATGTCAAAAAAAAGAGGCTTGCTTACTATAATAGTATTTCTCCAAAATTGTATTCATCGCCAAGATTCATAAGCTCACTTTCACAATAAGATCTGTAGTATTATCTATGAATGGTCCTACAGAATTGATTGCATACTGTATAATATGGGGTATTATTTGTCAAACCAGCCACCCCCAGCGTACATTTCAATTTTCGACATAAAAGGTCTCCAAAGGGCTCAAAATTTTCGTTGAACTATCTATTTTTTGATGCCGTGTGGTGTTTTTAAATTCCAAAATGGCGGCCTAAAAATGGCCCATGTATCAGGAGTAGACATAAAAAAATTCACGAATGTCCCAAAAAAATTCGCATATAAGATGGGTAATGGATTTTAAACTTATTCCTTAAGAGTTTTTGGGTCACTTATTACGAATCTGTTATCAACATTTCAGAATTTCAAAATGGCAGTTACAAAATGGCGACTACAAATATAAAAATACTCGAAAACTACAGAATTTATTTGAAATTTGTTACTCAGGGGTTTTTGGAATCGCTGGTTATGAATTCATTATCAGAGTGAACCAAAATTAAGCGAGAGTATGTTGAGGAAGGAAGGGGGCACCCTTTTTAGGGAGAGGGGAGTAGGTGAAAAATAAAAAAAAAAATTTTTAATTGAATATACAATCATATCTTGAAATAAAAGGGTAGTAATCGACATCCTAACATATTTTATCTCTTCCCAGTTATTAAGCTTGAAAAATAGAATTATTGACATCAAAATTACGTTTTTACAATCATTTTTTTTAAATAAGTCAAAAAATATTGCATTTAATCACACAAACCATTTGTAACAGAAACGATATAGCTTTAAGATAAATCCTAAAATAACAGAAATTTTGCCGCCGGCATTAGCATTACCCAATGTGCACCACGAGGAGGTTGCGCGATCGGACTTTGCACATCATTTTGCCTTTAAAAAGGCAGTTTCTTCTTTGCAGTTTCGAGAGCAAATAACGTTTCCCTTAATTTTGTTTCGACATACTGTAATTAATTGTGTAAGTTTAATTGGAAACCCAAACCATTTCATTAGGATCATTAGAATACCTTTTGATCAACAGAATCGCGAATTTCAACAATAATCGTATGATTTTTCAGTATTTGGAGTACAGGTTGAGCGTTTTCAAATCAATATTAACATTACTTTACATTATATTATCATAACCTAAGTTTGTAGTAAGATCGGAGAACTGAAAGAGTCTCTGTAGCTTCGAAAAGTTAATATAACCGAAGTCAATTAATAATTCCTACGAAGCAAATAGTGTTCATAAATCTTCATCTCAACGTTAATAAGGTTAACATAACCAAAGTTATTTAAGTGGCATCGGAGAATATTCAATCTTCGATAGCATTTCCAGTTTGTTATAAACGAAGTTTTATATCTTAAAAAGAATAAAAAAATTAACAACAAATTATCAACAAGTTCCTTAATAAGAAGAAGAATCAACGATTTATCAGTGAATGTGTCATAGCAGAGTATGTTTTAAAAGTGCATAACCAAATAATATAAGAAGATATAAAAATCTACGGAACATTACCAACATTCGTTCTAATATTGTAGGATATATAAAAGTAAGTATTTACAATTTCATCATTGTATCGTTGAATCTAAATGTAAAGTTGTTATTTGTAATCATGTATTAAATTAAAGTAAATTGAGGTTAACATTGGAACATAGAGATTTTTAAAGTATAAAGAACATTGTCAGCACAGAAATTTTAAGCAAATTCAAATATAAAAGTTTTAACATTCTAAATAAGGTTTTATTAATTCCATATAATATAAAAAATAATATCAATTCAATCAAATTAGACAATCAAATCAAGTTAAAAATTATAAATCGATAAAGAGCTAGCCGGAATAAAAGAAATTATATAACAAATATAATTCAAATCAAAACTCATAAGAGTATTATAATAATTGTCACCACAACGTGGGGCAATCAAAACTCATCAGAGTTTAGTTAACAATACATATAATTCATGAATAGTATTGTGTGTTATCAAACAAGGGAAATGTATATTGTTTATCATTTCAGGTTAATAATGGGAGAAGTAGATGTATATGTACAGCTCAGGGAATATGAATTCATAATTAAATTTCGGTCCCTCCTGTTCAGCAACTGTTCAATATTTGGGAGTTCAAATCATTCGCTGGCATCAGAGAGTGAATGAACCCGCTGCTGCATATGTTGTGGATATGCAGACGATATTAAGGACATGATTCAATGACAGCCGAACAAGAATTATTCTGGTTACACCTAAATATGTTACCAAAATACAGACAGTCTATATGACAAGGGACGTTTTACGACGTTTCGTCATTGATGTTTCAGGCAAAAGAATTTCAGAATCTGCAGGCTGAGCAAAGGCTCATGCCGAAAAGAGCATTTCCGTTGCCAGTAACGGCACCATAGACAAATACGACAGGACGAAATGTTGAACCACAGGGTAGATCACCTGTGTCTAGCAAAGAATGCCAGCCACATCGGGGATACCAAACTTCCAATAATTCGTTCATTAATACGTCCTTTTTTGGAAATATTTTGGCGAATTAACTTAATTTTGGAAGACTCTTTGGTTATTTTGCAATAGTAATTTCTGTACCATCTCAAAATAAGGAGAGCTCCTTTGCAATTGAATCCTGCAATTTCGATACTATTCATACTGCCCCTATCGGGCCCTGATTTTACTCGACTGACGCTACCCTAGGGACAGAACTATCCATAGATAGTACTATGATATGCTTTGTGATGAGAAGTCCTCTCTGAAGTGTAAGTCTCATGAGCCATCTAGCGTCCGAGAATCAAAATAAGTCAATTGAATCTAGTATCGGTTAACTTGAAGGAACTTTGAGACCGTAGTAAACATAATATGCCAAGAATGGAAGCAGCACGTTACAAATAGTGTCCGAGCAATCAGAATAACTCAATTGGATTAAGATCCGGTTAACTTGAAGGACCAGTGAACCGAAGTAAGTTTAAAACGGAAAAAGTGAGTGAAACACGTTACAAAAGATTCCTTTGAGGTAACAACTGATAATACAGTAGATAATTACCGAATAATTATCTACTGGCTAGCCTGGATGTGATTTCCCTTCTCAGTCTTATTAATGAGGATTGTTCATGGACTTGTAAGCTTGTCTAGTCAGTAATATTTATTTTCATTCGACACTACAATTTATAAAAAGCTTTTGATACTCCTATATAGGGGTATCAATATCTCCAATTTCAGCAGCTTATCTGACGGATAATAGTAAATAAGCAGTAATTCCCGTTTCATCATTCAATTTGCATTTCATTTCAAAATATGTTGATCACATCATTGTTGCATTACCAAGAGATGGTGGATAGTTTCAACAGTAATGACCCACATCACAAATGGAATTGAAGACGGTGGAAGTTTCGTAAATTTTCTCGATATCAAACTTGTACATAATACAGACAACGAGTTATTGATAGAATGGTACAGTATGCAGTTATGGCAGCTTCAGAACTATTGATCGTTGCAAGAACATGCGATAAAAGTGAATTTGATCAAACAAATGAAAAACAGAGCAAATAATGCTACGTTTCATAAAAAGAACTTGAGAATGCTCATATCCGTCAAGCTCATAAGAAAGCATCTTGTATAACACATTCTCCACTTTAGACTTACAGCCTGCTGAAATAGAAAATTCAGGCTCACCCACTGATTATTGTAACCGATACTCCCTCTCTTCCTTCAATTTTCACTTTTTCACTTTACCCCCTTACATAATTGAGATTACACCTGAACTCACCAGACTTTTTCATCCCTTGAGGAATATAAAAATTGCCAACGAAAAACTATCTTAACATTTGAATAAATTTTCTCTAAAGTTGAATAAAAGCGTTAGAACCAGATCCTTCTAAGCTTATATATCGAATTCCGTGTCAGGATTATAATAAAAGTTACATAGACCAGCCCTCAAAAAGCAAGATTGCCTTATACAAAAGTGATTGTACCCTGAAAGTCATGTAAATAATTAATATCATCATATGCATTATGATGCTATTAAAGTATTATTGAGAGAGAGAGAGTAACCTCTCTGGAAATGGCCCTTATGTCACTGTGATAATGAATTTTATATAACGATTTTTCGAATCTAATCAAAGTCGTAAGTAATTTTATAATTTCATGCACTGAAATTATGAATATTCTAATGTTGTATAATTCTTTGTAGTCTCCCTGATGTTGGAAATGAAATTTCTGAAAGCTTGGAATGACTTATAAGAGTTTCCTGAATGGCATGACTGTTTTACCCAATAATAACCTTAACTATATACAGGCTGTCCGTTGAAGAATGGCCAAACTTTGCCACTAGATTCTACGACGAAAATTAATGTGGAAAAGTAATGTACAATGTTGCTCATAAACGCTTAGTCTTCGAGATGAAGTTGAAAAAATGAAAACGATTTTCAGACATATCTCGGAGACACGTTGAGATTTTTTGAAATTTGATATCAGGAGCTTTTTTTTCAATGATTATTCGGATTGGAAGGTATATATGTTAAATATCGCTGAGAATGACCGTTTTTGAAAAAACTGCATTTTAAGTCGGCAAGGCACTGCGGTTCGTGAATAACCTAATTTATTTTAACTTGTGTTATAGGAACATAGTTTATTGATAAATAATTAGCATTAACGAACATTGAAATATTTTAATATTTCACATATACTGCCAACGTATGATATTTCAGGTATCACAGATCTAAAATATATCAAACAATTAGGGAAACTGAAATAAAAATATGAATATTTTTGTGTATCCAATAATTAGTTCATAAAATAGTATACCAAGAAAAACTAAGGAAAGTATTAATTAAACATTACCTATGTTTATGCCCTTACGTGTACACGTCGCCTGAACAGTGAATACAATTTTATTCATAAGAGGCGGATTCCGTAAGATGTATTGGCAAGAAATTCTTCTTGATAAAAAGTTATTGGACAATAAATTATGGTCTGGTGTGTAATGGTATGCGTGCATTTGTCGTTCATGGAGAACAGTAGTACATAACTTTACGTTCGTGGAAATTCGTCGGATACTCGTTGTTGGATCATCTTCTGCCAAATTCAGTACCTGTTATTCGTATTGTTGCACTACCATGAATACCCTTTTTTCAATGTACCGCTTCCTATCAATCTTGCAAATGATCTAGAGAACAATTTTCGGTCGGATTGATTCCGATTAGGATAAATATTTGCATACTACCTTGCCACGACGTGTTCATTAAACATTTTTTGAGCATAAACTGCTACTATATCCCTCATTTCACTATTTGTAAACAAGCTATGCCGTGACATTGTGTAAGAATAAATTACTTAAACTTGAAAATGATGTAACTTTTGTATTCTACAAAAGTGACATTGCGTTATTGACATTTACGTACAAAATAAATAAGCTACGGGATAACTTTATTCATGAACCACAGTTCCCTGCCCACTTTAAGTGCTTTTTCAAAAACGGTGCTCCTCATTGATTTTCAACGTATACCTTTTATGCTGAAAAATGATTGATATTCTTAGAAATGCTATTTATTTTAACTTTACGCAGTGACGTAACATTTATTTTTTAAAAAAGGGTCTCGAAAATTCAGTTTTGCTTGTGTGTGCATGTGCAGGTGTGCGTGTGTGTGAGTGTGTGGTGTGGTGTGTGTGTATGTGTATATGTATGTGTGTGCGTGCGTTGCCTACTGGGGAGACGTTTGCGCCGTTCCTTTCTGTCGTATAGATTTGAAATATTGAAGATCGCTGCAAAGTGGTGAAAATAAGAGCTGTATTGTTTTTGGGCGCGATAGCCCTGTTTCGAGTGGTATTTATGACATCCATCTTCATTCAGAAGGACAGCTGGTTATAACTATATATGACACGTATATAAATTTAAATTCCAGAAGTATCCAAGATTCACATCTTAATATTCGAGTGGCGTCATCGATGTGACGCCACGATCTATTAAATGTCATTATTTTGGGCAAGAATTCTAGACCCCTTGATTCTCTGGTGATAGTATAAATGTGGTTATATTATAAAATTTTACCTGACAGCAGCAGAGGTGTCTGTATAAAATACAGAGTTGTGAAATGCAGTATGTAGATCATTTGGTTAAAATTTCAATGTAACATAGAGTATAATTTAACATATTTCATTAGAGTTTCATGAATTTGAATCGCCTGATTAAACTAGTTTTCTATACTATTTTTTCTATTCCGAATTTTCAAAACGTATTTTTAATAAATTTTAAATCAAGTTAATGAATCTTTAGTTTAGGGGGTTTTTCTCTATTATTGAAAACATATGTATTGTTGCGCTCCTTTTCAAGTTTTATTTCGATCACATTTTTGAATAAAAGAACAGAGATGTTTCAATGGTGCTGCAGCCAAAATGTGGAAAATAATTTGAAACTGTCTGTAGCTTGTTTCCACCAAAATCCCGTATCCCGTATCTTCAAAAATTTGCATAAGGTCAATATGATGCTTATGACTGCTCGTCAATACTTACTTCCAAAAACTAGAATTTACTAAAATTGGCATATAATTGTAGCGCTATAACGATACACAAATGCGTCTCGTTGAAGTTATAAGACTCCCGGGATAAAAGAAACTTCCAAATACTGCTGGCGGTTTTTGTAGTTATAACATTACAAATGATTATTTAATTCATGCTCTCAACTTCAAATGATGATTGTATCATGTGTAACAAAAGTGGCTATCAATACGCATGCAGGGCATGTCGCTATGAAACATAGTTCCACATGTCACTTCTACAATTTCCAGGTACTAATTCTGCCATAGATTTACACAAGGCGCCATTCTTTGAACCTACACATTCCAGGTACTAGTTCTTTCATAGATTAACAGACGGCGATTCACAACAGGAATCTTCAATTCTCATAGACTAGTTCTACCATAGTTTCACAGGTGATGACACATCAGTGATGGACGAGAACCATGAGAGACAGGGACGACAGGGCATTAACATGAGGGCAGAAGCTTCGTGATGGGTAAGTCAATAAGAGCAAGACTATGAATAAGAAATAATCAAACTTTACACTGCAAATACTCTTATCATTTTGTTCTTAGAAAATGTGACTTAGACTTGTTTCATCGCAACAAAATAAGTGAACCTGCACTTATGAATAGTGAAAAATACGAACACATTTCGTGTAAGAAAGTAAATAGACAAAGTTTTTGGTTCACCAGGTTGAATAGTAACAACAATAGTTGTCCTATAGTTTCAGACAGCCGTTTTATTATCCTCATTGGACCCGTCAGTGAGACGAGGCAGACATGAAGTCACTGATCAACCAACTCCGAGAGTGATTTCGATAAATCACCTCCAAAGTGTTTGGCGAACCAGAAGTCCCAACACCATCTGCCGGAAAGCAGATGTCCCACTGAGAACGCAATTCACAATGCTACGTATTGATAAAGAAGTTCTAGCGATTCAAAGAATCGACGGGAAAACTGTTGGAAATACTGCCGTCAGATGACGGTCCCTAAACAATGCATAGTGAAAAATACAAACATATTTCGTGTGAGAAAGTCAATAGACAAAGTTTTTGATTTACCAGGTAGAACAGGGACAAACTTTGTCCATTCACTTTCTTACACGAAATTTGTTTGTATTTTTCACTATGCTTTGTTGAGGGACCATCACCTGGCGTAGCCTTGTGAATTGCATTCGCAGTGGGACATCTGCTTTCCGTCAGATGGTGTTGGAATTACTTTCGGAGCCTCGTCTCACTGACGGACCCAATGAGAAGGACGGAACATCTGTCCGAGATCATAGGACGTGTTGTCACTGTTCAACTTGGTGAACCAAAAGCGCACTTACATTGTTGGTACCATGGAGCTTAGCTTTGAAGATCGTTGCATGGAGCTAGGTTTTCATTTGAAGAGAGAATTGGGTAGTTACAGGTTGAGGGGATGCGGAGAGGTTATGAAAGTATCATAGAAAGATGAAAAACACAATTTAAATCAACTCACGATTCATAGTTTTCTAAACAATAACTCATGAAAAAATGTGAATTGTATGCAGGATTTGATTATTCATTTATTTGACGGCTATGATAACTAGCATTGTTCATTACAACTACACTGATCTTACGCAAATCTTTCCATTTGATACTCAATTAGGCAGTATATGAATTCAGTATCTGAATAATTACTAGATCATTCTCTGTTGTGGAAGGTTCAACAAGAAAATTGAGATTTATCAAACTGGAAAGTGGATTTTGCTGCAATTATACAACATAAGGTATTCATTCCTTCATAGCTTTTAGATCTCTCGTTATACCATAAAAATCTCAAGCAGCGCATGTACAGAATTGTAAGTGAGTGCAACTGAAATGACCAAGGTCGATTACCAACGTGTCATTTCCACAGAAGTTACTGACTTCGATATTACGTTACATTAATCTCTTCTAGTACGAGCTGCTGCTGTAATTAAAACGTAATGTCGAACTGTAATAGTAACGGGATCATGTGTATTTTTTTCACATAGCATTCATAGCAATACATTAAATATTGCGCAACATGTATACCTTGATAGGATTGAGTAAATTGGATGTCACAATGAATGAAGCTGTACATAAGGCTAATCATCATTAGTTTTGCGGTGTTGCGGTTCATAAAAGCCAGCAATTTAACTTGCCGTGTATTTTCAGTTTATTCATGATAACGGATAAGCCACATTTAATAGCATACGTACACAACATTATTCGACACGCTATTCCCTTACAGTGAGGATCTACTTAAAGTTATGCTGCTGCTGCTTATAAGTCAATGTTCAAAGTTATTTGGCTGAAAGCTAAACCCATCCGACCATGTGGTCTATTGTGGTACACAATTTATTATATTCCATCCAGTAAGTGAAAGATTTCGATAGGTACAGCTTTATCAAAAAGCTTCCCATTACTGGTTGATACTGACAGATCTCAGTAATAGTATTTTCCGGCGATTGACACCAAAATGCTTCACTTTTCCAGCCTCGAAAGTCAATCTATAACTTTGCTGCCTATTTAAACAGGAATAACTATTCCCCAAAATCTCTCACGAGGAAGATCTCATGACTTTCTGGTTCAAGAAACACTACAATATTTTTCCTCCGCCTCGCAAATCAAGAAGTACGGCAGGGCCACTTGAATTTTCGAATCTTTCTATGGAAACTGATATTATTAGACAAATTTCTCATACCGATTTTAGGAAGTTAATTATGAAAACCTTAACTTCTCTACTTTTGGTTCTCAATCATTTATGTAATATTTGAAATTGTCCTTATCAAGCTTACAAATAACGCATTAACCTAGAACTACCGCTTGGAGATAATACATGTTCTCTAAGGTGTTCTGTTAACGTTATTGCATCTAAATATGAACTCACAAGTGACTTACTAACCTACATTTGCTGCTTGGGGATAATGTTCTGGTCTAATATAATTTGTCATGAATTCAGTTAATGTTATTGCATTCGAAAATAAACTCACAAATAACATAGGTAGGTCATAACCTGGTATTTTCGCTTGGAGGTATACATTTTGTTCTCTTATCGTCGGCTTACTTACAAAACCTTCGAAGTCTCTTTTTGAAAACTTTTCAGGAAGAAAGAAGAACCGTTTTTTCTTACATTTTCATTGGGGAGAAAAGCTAGCAAGGTGAGGTTTATTAATAGAACAAAGGAGTTCACTATTTTCACGTGAAAATTCATTAAATATTTTTTTTTACGGGACGTAGGAGTTTTTTACAACAAAATTTGAACTCAAATGTGACTTAAGCATCTTAATTGTTTTCGTGCATATCAAAATTTAACGTGGCTTCTGATTGAAATGAAGAAAAAGAAAGCAAGCTAGTCAGCAACGTATGGCAGCGTATCATAGAACAAATGATGGTCTAAAAGAATAACATCTTTAAGCTGCTGTAAGGGATCATACTTTGATTTTCCAATAGGTATTTGATTTTTATATAAAGAATCAATCGGATTTCTTGAAATTTGCCTCCTTATACGTTTATCTAGACTTTTCCATTGTGACGAAAATCCAGCTTGTACATAATTTGTAAGTCAGATGTTTAATGTAAGGCACATAAATCTACATTCGTTGGATCGTCAGACTTTGACCCGAGTCTTATTGAATTGTAATATTTTAGCCCCGGATAATTCTTCAAAGAAGTGTGGCGAAGATATTCCCCTTCAAACGACTTATGTTTCATTCGCGCTTCTTTTGCGGCTAAGATGTAACATGCTGGAGAATAAACTTCTCGATTACGAAGTCTTCGTTCTGTGCAGGAGTGCATGGATAAGGTTGCGAGACCATTTTGATATGAACATCCGTCACTGGTTCTTCTTGACCAGGTAATGTTTGAGCTTTTGTATCTAAAAAGTGATATATCATCAACTAAGCTCATTTGCAGTCACACCTTGTTCTACCACTTGAATTTTTGAATCTTTCTATGGAAACTGAATTTATTAGACGAATTTCTCATACCGATTTTAGGAAGTTAATTATGAAAACCTTAACTTCTCTACTTTTGGTTCTCAATCATTTATGTAATATTTGAAAATCTACCTTATCAAGTTTAAAATAACGCATTAACCTTGAACTACCGCTTGGAGATAATACATGTTCTCTAAGGTGTTCTGTTAACGTTATTGCATCTAAATATGAACTCACAAGTAAATTACTAACCTACATTTGCTGCTTGGGGATAATGTTCTAGTCTAATATAATCTCTTATGAATTCAGTTAATGTTATTGCATTCGAAAATAAACTCACAAATAACATAGGTAGGTCATAACCTGGTATTTTCGCTTGGAGGTATACATCTTGTTCTCTTATCGTCGGCTTACTTACAAAACATTCGAAGTCTCTTTTTGAAAACTTTTCAGGAAGAAGGAAGAGCCATTTTTTCTTACATTTTCATTGGGGAGAAAGGCTAGCAAGGTCAAGTTTATTAATAGAGGAATTCATTATTTTCACATGAAAATTTATTAAGTAAATATATTTTTTTACGGGACGTAGGAGTTTTTTACAACAAAATTTGAATTCAAATGTGACTTAAGCATTTTAATTGTTTTCGTTCATATCAAAATTTAACGTGGCTTCTGATTGGAATGAAGAAAAAGAAAGCAAGCTAGTGAGCAACGTATGGCAGCGTATCATAAAGCAAATGATGGTCCAAAAAGAGAAACATCTTTAAGCTGCTGTAAGGGATCATACTTTGATTTTCCAATAGGTATTTGATTTTTATATAAAGAATCAATCGGATTTCTTGAAATTTGCCTCCTTATACGTTTATCTAGACTTTTCCATTGTGACGAAAATCCAGCTTGTACATAATTTGTAAGTCAGATGTTTAATGTAGGGCACATACATCTACAACCATTGGATCGCCAGGCTTTGACCCCAGTCTTATTGAATTATAATATGTAAGCCCCGAAAAATTCTTGAAAAAAGTGTGGCGAAGATATTCCCCTTCAAACGGCTTCTGTTTCATTCGCGCTTCTTTTGCGGCTAAGATGTAACAGGCTGAAGAATAAACTTATCGATTACGAAGTCTTCGTTCTATGCAGGAGTGCATGCTATCGCACTCAATTTGTGTATAGCCAGGAACGAGGTACTTCTGAGTAATAGTCATATTTTTTGTATTCACTAAATGTAACAAGGCACTTGATAAGGTTGCGTGACGATTTTGATATGAACGTCCGTCACTGGTACTTCTTCACCAGGTAATATTTGAGATTTTGTATCTAAAAAGTGATACAGGGTCCGGCAGTGAAAAGGAAAGATTTGAGGTAGGGTTTGCAGCGCACCGCGAAGTGGTGTGGAAGAAAGTAGCCGACTTGCCAAGACCTGCAAGATTTGCCATTTAGTTTACAATGGAGTGTTGGACGGCTGAGCATCGCGGTTACGCAGTTAAGGCCTATTTTCAAAATGGTGAGAGTTTAGTGCAAACCACGACGCGTTTGGACTAAACTCTCACCATTTTGAATATAACATACCGCGCAAGCAACCTGTTCCGTCAGATAATGCGATAAAAAAATGGGTAAGCAACCTCGAATAAACAGGGGTGGTAGTGACAAAACAGTTCGAATCTCTGAAAATATCGAACGTGTTCGACAAGCAATGTTGAGAAGTCCACGCCGATCGGCCATTCGCCACGCCACACTTGTTGAAATAAGTGACAGATCGATAAGAAGGATTCTCCATGGGGATCTTGGATATCACCCTCACAAAATACAATCACTACTTCCGGGTGATTATTCACAGCGTTTCCATTTTTGTCAGATTATGCTTGCAAGACTGGAAGAAAATGACAACCACATTAACAATTTGTGAATGAGTGATGAGGCAGGCACTTTCACCTCTCTGGTTTTGTTAATAAAAAACTTCAGATACTAGGCGGAAGAAAACCCTCATTTGCTTCATGAAACACCTCTTCATGCTCAAAAAGTGACAGTATGGTGTGCGATTTCAGCTAATGGAATTATCGGTTCACATTTTTTTGAGAATGATGCTGAAAATGCCGTTACCTTCAATACTGTACGTTATGTTGCAATGATTCAGAATTTTCTCACACCACAACTTGAAGGCTTTCCAGTAAATGAATACACACTTTTTCAACAAGACGTGGCAACAAGTCACAATGCAAGAATTTCAATGAATGCTGTAAATGCTTTGTTCCCAGGGCGTATCGTTTCTCGAAACGGGAATATCAGTTGGCCCCCTCGGTCTCCCTACCTAACCGCCTGCGACTTCTTTCTTTGGGGATACCTAAAGACGAATGTGCTTGCAAATGATCCTCCCAGGACAACCCCAGCTCTCAAACAAGGAATTCGTGACGAGATTGCAACAATACCTGTTGATATGCTGCGCAGAGTTATGCAAAACTTTCAAGCACGACTCCAAGAATGCATAAATTGTAACGGAGGACATTTGGCGGATGAAGTATTCAAAAAAAATATTTTTTCACATTGTAAACCAAATGGCTACTCTCTTATTTCCCATTGATGTATTAAAAATTATTTGAAAAAATATTCTTTAACAATAAAATTATTATATATAAAAATTCTCGGGAAATAGGTCACAATAACACTTTGTTCTAACTATTCGTCTTTACGTACGTTTCGGTCTCACGACCATCATCAGAAGACTCACTATGTCTAAAAAGGGGGTTTATTAAAACTAATTATAGCACAAACGTCCAAATCGCACAATTTAACTTCAATTAAAAGAGCCCACGCCGTCGAAACGAACAGAACCACGAATAATCGAAATTGTATCGTCAGAATTAATGTATAAAAAATTATTTTTTCGTAGTAAGAATCCTCTATTCAGTAATGTTATCAAAATATATGAGTGCATATTGATTGGTATTCTCACAACAAATGAGAAGAACGAAGTTATTTGTCAAGTATCTACTTTCGAGTCCAGATGTGTAGGATTTATGACAAGGCACTTAAGAAAGGTTTCAGACCTGTACTGGGAAATAACTATTACGAATTCTTCCTAATATTTACGATATCTTTCCGTTTCACTGCCGGACCCTGTATATCATCAACTAAGCTCATTTGCAGTCACACCTTGTTCTACTTCGTTCCAGATACAAAACACATCTTCAGTTTTAAGATTGTATATAGTAAAATTGTGTACAACTAGTTTCTTCTTGTAATATAGTGGAGTCAGTTTAGGGAAAGATAGGACGAGGTTCGTAAAAATTTAATAGAGGTTAGCGACCTGGAAAAATGATGTCTTATGATAAAATAATGAGATCCTGAAATTCCTATTACCAACATCGTGTGGAACCATGTCCAACCTTCAAAAAACTGTTTTTTTGTCCCTTTTTAGGTCAATTTTGAAGTTTTATTTTTTTTACCCCTTACACTTCCTTCCGGCTTAGGTTTGAAATTAGTAGCGCCTTTCATTGTTGATATTTTACTGGAATATATATATATATATATATATATATATATATATATATACTGATAATGAAATAAAATATATATATATATATGTATATATATATATATATATATATGTAGAACTGGATTCTCGGGTATTGATCCGCGTTGTGTGGTTTCGGTCCTCAAAAGGACCAATTTCACGACGTTTCGGCAAAGTCGCATTTGCCATCTTCAGGTGATTCGACCGTAGAGTCTGGAAAATCTAGGCGAACTTTTGAGGACCGAAACCACACAACGCGGATCAATACCCGAGAATCCAGTTCTACACATTACGTCCGCGAGAACCTAAGAAGAAACATATATATATATATATATATATATATATATATATATATATATATATATATATATATATATATATATATATATATATATATGTATATATATGTATATATATATATATATATATATATATATATATATATATATATATATATATATATATATCTGTATATATATATATATATATATATATATATATATATATATATGTTTCTTCTTAGGTTCTCGCGGACGTGATGTGTAGAACTGGATCTGGATTCTCGGGTATTGATCAGCGTTGTGTGGTTTCGGTCCTCAAAAGGACCAATTTCACGACGTTTCGGCAAAGTCGCATTTGCCATCTTCAGGTGATTCGACCGTAGAGATTTTCCAGACGCTCAGATTTTCCAGACTCTACGGTCGAATCACCTGAAGATGGCAAATGCGACTTTGCCGAAACGTCGTGAAATTGGTCCTTTTGAGGACCGAAACCACACAACGCGGATCAATACCCGAGAATCCAGTTCTACATATATATATATATATATATATATATATATATATATATATATATATATATATATATATATATATATATCTCTATATATATATATATATATATATTCTTTTATTGATATTCTTGAACCATTTGTAATTTGTAATTTGTATATATATATATATATATATATATATATATATATATATATATATATATATATGTAAGGAATGAATCCTTAGTATAATCAAATTTAGTGCTCTATTGTAAAATCAGGTCGGTAAGTCAGACCTCTAATTATATGATTAAGACAATTAATTGACACAGTGCACATGTCATAAGAAATCAAGAATATAATACTCTTTAAAACTAATCCAGAAGAACAACGTGAATAGCAACTTTGAATGTTGTTTCTTCTATATTCTAGGTAAGAGTAGTAATTAGTTCAAGCTGTTATACTGTTATTTTTTATATAAAATAATAAAAACTTCTATATTCTAGAGAAACAATTCAGTGTTATTCATGAAAGAAAACCCTCTCCAAATATAAACCCACAACTATTAATCAACATTATAAAACAACATTCTTGTTGGTATTCGCTATGGACAAACTGCTGTTTACTTTCGAGGTACTCTCTGCTGCAGATGAAAAAACGAACGTAATATGTATAACTTCAATTACTACGCCGAGCGGCCGGACCTTCAAAATTCCGCTTCACTGCTGCAATTCACAAACGCATACGGAAGTCAAAAAGACAGAAGCATTTATTAAGGTAAAAAAACAATTAACTAAAAGAGGCCAGTTAAGAAAGATTTGGATTTCTCTATCTGAAGAATTACGCGAAACTTATATTGATGACGATGGTAATTTACAATTTGAAGACGAATACTTAGAAGAAATCACTGGCACTCAAGAACATAATATTACTAATGCTTCAGAACAACCGTTAATACAATTGCTCGAAAAATTACTTGAAAAAAGTCAAGAGAAATCGGAAGAAAAAAATATTGGAAAAATAGCTAAAGAATTTACAATTGATAAATTTAATGGAAAAAATGCTAATGCAAATCAATGGATGGATACTTTTGAAAAAGAGTGCGAACGGTTTAACATAGACAAACATGAGAAAAAAATTGAAATTTTAAAATCATTTATGGAAAAGAGTGCAACAGATTGGTATAGTTGTACACTTTTGAAATTAACAATTCAAGCAGACTGGAAAGATTGGAAAACAAATTTTTGTAATACATTTGCGAACAAAGGTTGGTCTTCGATAAGGTATGCATTACAATTTAAGTATCAATCGGGTTCCTTATTAGAATACGCAATAAAAAAAGAGAAACTTTTATTAGAAATCAGAATAACTATTGATAACGGAACATTAATTGATTTAATTGCTGCTGGTCTGCCAAATTATGTAGCTGATAGAATTGATAGAGAAAAATTGAAAAAGACAGAAGATTTATACAATGAAATAGGTGAATTGGAACATTTAACTCACAAGAAAAATTTTGAAATTAAAAGGAATAAAAATTATGATAATAAAGAAAAGACAGAGAAAAAAGCATGCGAAACATGTAAGAATAAAGGTAAAGGCACACGCTTCCATCCTGAAGCCGATTGCTGGTTCAAAGAGAAAGAAGATAAAATAAAACATGTCAATAAATCGGTATTAGAAG
Source organism: Endomychus coccineus (assembly GCA_958510875.1). Classification (NCBI taxonomy): domain Eukaryota; kingdom Metazoa; phylum Arthropoda; class Insecta; order Coleoptera; family Endomychidae; genus Endomychus; species Endomychus coccineus. The sequence goes on along the minus strand of OY294068.1, from coordinate 124,212,491 downwards.
TAGAATTAAGTGATAATGATCAAAAAACTAATAATTCCACCATTAATTAGACTTAAGATAACATTAAACAATACTTTGGAAGTATCTGCTCTTTACGATTCAGGCTCAAATGTTTCACTTATAAATTCAAAACTAGTTCAATTGAAACAGAAAATCAGTTTAAACAAAAGAGCTAACTTAAGAACAATTAATGGTGTGTATAAATCAGAAGAATTAATAAAAATCAAAGCAAAAATATTAAATATAGAAGAATACATAGATGTATTCGTAATCAATAATGAAAACTTTGAATATGACTTTCTAATAGGATTAGATTGCATAAAAAAGTTCAAGTTAATTCAAAATGAAAAACTAGAGATAGAACAGAGAAATTCTGATATCAAAGATAAACAAGTATATCAAATAAACTTCAATGAACATGTAGATTTAGACAATTTTAAAGTCTTAACAAATCACTTGAGTCATTATGAAGAAGATATAATAAAAAATCTTATAGATGAATATAAAAATTGTTTTGCAAAAGATAAATATGATATAGGCATAGTAAAAGATTACGAAGCCAGAATAGATCTCATAGTAGATAAATATTGCAGCAAAAGACCTTATCGGTGCACAATAGAAGATAAAAAAGAAATAGAGGAACAAGTCTCAGAATTACTTAAAAGAAACTTGATAGAAGAATCATATAGTCCCTTTGCTGCTCCAATTACACTAGCATATAAAAGAGATGAAAATAAAAGATCAAGACTATGCATAGATTTTAGAGATTTGAATAAAATAGTAGTTCCCCAATCACAACCATTTCCACTAATTGAAGATTTGGTAACAAGAACAAGAGACTGCAAATATTTTTCAAAGCTTGATATAAATTCAGCATTTTGGTCTATCCCACTAAGGATTGAAGATAGAAGAAAAACGGCATTTGTGACTCAAGAGGGACAATTTCAATGGACTTGTTTACCTTTTGGGTTAAAGACTTCGCCGGCTATTTTTCAAAGAATATTGAGTAATATAATAAGAAAACGTAAGCTGTCAGATTTCACAGTAAATTACATTGATGATATACTAATTTTTTCAAAATCTTTTAAAGAACATATAGATCACTTATCACAATTATTAGAAGCAATATTGAAAGAAGGATTCAGATTAAAATTTTCAAAACGCACATTCGCATTAGACTCAGTTCAATATTTAGGTCACATTATAAAACACAACTCAATTTCTCCAATAAAAGATAATCTAATTTCGATTGAGAATTTCCCAATACCAAAAAATCAGAAGAACATTAGACAGTTTCTAGGAAAAATTAATTTTTACAATGAATATGTTCCAAAAATTTCATTAATCTTAGAACCATTACATAATCTATTAAGAAAAGGGCAAAGTTTCATTTGGACCGAAGAATGTCAAAAAGCCTTTGAATATATGAAAAATTTCCTCTGTACTCAGCCAGTATTGACAATATTTGATCCAAATCTACCGATACACATATACACAGATGCAAGCCTACAAGGCATAGGAGCCATATTAAAACAGCCACAACTAAATGATAAATTAGAAACTGAAAAGCCGGTAGCATATTTCTCAAAGAAACTGAATGAATCACAAAAAAGAAAGAAAGCAATTTACTTAGAAGCTTTAGCAATAAAAGAAGCAGTAAAGTACTGGCAACATTGGCTTATAGGTAGACATTTCAAAGTGTTCTCAGATCATAAACCACTAGAAAAGATGAATATCAGAGCTAGAACAGACGAAGACTTAGGCGATATGACCTACTATTTATCGCAATATGATTTTAAAATAATATACCGTCCAGGTAAAGATAACTTAGAAGCAGACTGCTTGAGTAGAAATCCAGTATTAGAGTCTCAAGAAGATAATGATGATCAATTAAAAATTGTAAATTTAATAAAAATGGAAGATATTTTAAAAGATCAAAAAGATAACCAGGATATAGAATTGAAAAAGGATAAATTAATTATTAAAGATAATTTATATTATAAAAAGGTTAAAAACAGAGAAAAGATTATATTGTCGGAACAATTTAGTAAAAAACTAATAGAAGACACACATAAGAAATTTTGCCACATAGGAATAAAACAAATGCAAAGTAAGATACTGCCATATTATGCAGCAAAAAGAATATCAGAAAACATACATGAAACTTGCAAAAATTGTGAAATACGTATAAAAAATAAATCGAGGGGACAAAACAAAATTGGTCTAATGTCACATCTTGGTCCCGCAAAAAAGCCATTTGAAATAATTTCTATAGATACAATAGGTGGATTCGGTGGTTCACGATCCACAAAGAAATATTTGCATCTTTTAGTAGATCATTTCACAAGATTTGCTTACATATTAACATCAAAAACACAAAATGCAAATGATTTTATTAAGTTGACAGAAAATGTTATTAAAGGACGTAAAATAGAGATAATCCTAACAGATCAATATCCAGGAATAAATTCCAAAAATTTCAAAGAATTTTTAGAAAAAAGGAAAATTGCTATGATTTTTACAGCAGTTAACGCACCATTCTCAAATGGTTTAAACGAAAGACTTAATCAAACTTTAGTGAATAAAATTAGATGTGCAATAAATGAAGAAAATAAAAGACATGCATGGACAAATATAGCACATAATTGTGTAGAAAAATACAATGAGACTGAACACACGGTAACAGGATTCAGTCCAAAATATTTATTATCAGGTGAAGATACCTCAACATTACCAAATGAATTAAGAAAAATCAAAGATGATAATAATAACCTTGAAAATAATAGAACAATTGCGTTACAGAACAGTATTAAGTACCATGAATATAATAAAAAATTATACGATAAGAACAGAAAAAACTATGATTTTAAAGTCGGCGACTTAGTATATGTTGAGAATGGAAACCGACTGAATCGAAGAAAATTAGATGAACTAAGAGTTGGTCCATATAAAATTTTAAATAAGTTATCAAACTCGATGTACGAAATTGACATAGGACACAAAAAATCAGAATCAAACTTATTTCATATCTTTAAACTCATTCCAACTCCTAATGAACCAACTGTAAAAGATGCTTGAGACGTCCAGCCATAGCTTCTTATGAACTTGTACCAAAATTTTTTAACAAAATTTTATCTTAGGGAGGGAGATGTAAGGAATGAATCCTTAGTATAATCAAATTTAGTGCTCTATTGTAAAATCAGGTCGGTTAGTCAGACCTCTAATTATATGATTAAGACAATTAATTGACACAGTGCACATGTCATAAGAAATCAAGAATATAATACTTTTTAAAACTAATCCAGAAGAACAACGTGAATAGCAACTTTGAATGTTGTTTCTTCTATATTCTAGGTAAGAGTAGTAATTAGTTCAAGCTGTTATACTGTTATTTTTTATATAAAATAATAAAAACTTCTATATTCTAGAGAAACAATTCAGTGTTATTCATGAAAGAAAACCCTCTCCAAATATAAACCCACAACTATTAATCAACATTATATATATATATATATATATATATATATATATATGTAGAACTGGATTTTCGGGTATTGATCCGCGTTGTGTGGTTTCGGTCCTCAAAAGGACCAATTTCACGACGTTTCGGCAAAGTCGCATTTGCCATCTTCAGGTGATTCGACTGTAGAGTCTGGAAAATCTAGGCGAACTGACGCTTACTTGGAGGGACAGGTATTTATATCCCCCGTTATACTTGACCTTTGGACTTTCGAACTATTTCACGCTTGGTTGATTTCTACGTGTTTGGCTCCGAGTGACACGTTTGGATGACGTCATTGCGACGCTGGAATCAGCCGGAAAGTTTCCGTGACCTGTTGCACGTGCACTGGATACCACGTTCTCTCTTGTTTTTGGTTGTATCTTCCGACTTTCTAAAGCGGGTTTCCATGTTGCTGGTAATCTTAGTCCGTCATCTCGTTTGTTAAGACTATGTGGACGTTTCTCGATCTCTCTTGCCTCCCTGGTTATTCTGGTGTAGAAGTGTTCAATGTTGGCTAGAGTCTTTGTGCCGCTAAAGTTGATCATATGGCCAGTACTTCTTACATGTTCAGCTAGTGAAGACGTGGTTTCGTTTTTCAACACAGCGTTTGCATGTTCAGTCTTTCGCACATCAATGCGTCTGTTGGTCTGTCCGATGTATGTCTTTTCACAATTACCACATGGCACCTCGTACACTCCTTGGCATTCTAGAGGAATTCTGTCTTTTGGATTCCGAAGAACATTTTTGATTTTCCTATCTGTTGTGAAGGTTGTTTTGATATCATGACGGCTCAGTATTTTGCAGATTTTGTCAGTTGTGCCTTTTATGTAAGGTAGAAAAGCGTTTCCCACTGGTTGATCTTCATTGTTGACATCCTTTTAATTTTTGCGTTGAGAGTTATGAATCTGTTTTCTTGAATAGTGATTCATCCTAAGGGCTGCTCGGATGGTTTCCATTTCTCCATCGAAGTTCTCCGCATCAGCGAGACGTTTTGACCTTGTCATGAGGGTATTTACGACTGATTGTAGCTGGGATGGATGGTGATGCGAGTTACTATTCAAATTTGGCAAATTTGGCCCAAATTTTAAAACGGCTCCCCCTTTTGTCAAAAAAGTTGGAACGTACTCTACTTAGGCTCAAATTGAAGGTTATCTTATGTACTTTAATGTGGTATATGTTCGTATCAACTTTTTTTACGATTCATTCATTTTTTGGCCATTTACAGTATACGTCATCATGAACAATTCCACATCAACGCTACATTTTGTACTATGAAAAACGATATTATTTTAATGTTACATATATGTGTTTCTCATAGTGAACAAAAAACGTCATACACAAAATTTTAGTTTTGGAAAATATTTAAAAAAACGTCATCTATATTATACAGGTATATGCTTCGCCTTATTAACCCTTCGATGAAAAAATGATGTTTGGAACCGAGCCTCTTATTCTTATTGTAACGAAGCTTAAATTTTGAAAGATTATTTAATTTAGATCAGGCAATAAATACGGATGTTACATGTAATTTCAGTTTGAACAGTTCATTATTTCAATAGATATGAATGAATTCCGAATGTGTATTCCGTGATCGTCACTTTGCTAAATCTCCGTAATTTCAAATAAGTATAATTATTCAAATAGATGAATCTAATTCATGTCCGTTCAAAATTGCATTTCATTCCGATAAAATATGTTGCAAAAACAGGGGTCTGGCCAGTTAAGACACCAAACTTTGTGCAGCCTTATGTATAAAAAGGGCGAACAACCTAAAAACTCCGATAACACTTGTGTAGTCCGCCGGGAAGAACTGGTGTGATATCATGAGCGCGAATTTTAGATCTAAAAAGTAGCTTCACTTTTAACCATTGTTCGGGGCATAAGTAAAAACCATTGGCACAAAAATAAGGATTTGGTGGAGCAGACCTGTCCAGAACCTCGGAAAACATATAAAAGCCGTGGCAGCCGAAAGATCGCTCTCTTGTGTTTTTGATTTCCAATCAGTGTAGTAGCTCTTGTGTTTTTGAATTTCAATCAGTGCAGTTGCTCTCTTGTGTTTTTGATTTTCAATCAGTATAGTAGCTCTCTTGTGTTTTTGATTTTCAATCAGTGTAGTAGTAGCTCTTGTGTTTTTGAATTTTGATTAGTGAAGTAGCTCTTTTGTGATTTTTCAAGCCGTACAATATCTCTAGTGAATTTATCCGAGTTTGAGTCAAATTTAAAAGCTGTGAAGTAACAATAGTGTTCCGTTTGTGTTTGTGAATTTTACAAAAAGGTAAATGATAGCAAATAGTTTACAGTTTTTGGGCATTACGATATATTGATTTCCGTATTTTATGATTATTGTTGTGATTGGTAAACGTTTGTACGATATTTAAGTTCCGTGGTATTCAGTAATTTGAATCATCATATGTGAGTTCATCCCGTCATAGGTGGAATCGCGCACGATTTGAATGCGTGCGTGGATTGAAATATTCAAGTAATTGTATGGTGTGTACAGAGTGTTTACGTTTGAACGACAGGGGCGTCTTTGATATATTTGTGCACGCTGTGTCTAGTCCGGAAGTATAAGTATATCCTAGACGACCAAACCACCAACGGCTTGTGCACACTGTGTCTACCCAGAAGTATAAGCTGGGGGTGGTTGTGTGATTGAGAATCGTAATAATTCCCTTAATACTATGTGAAGTCCTCGGCCGTGGATATAGGGGTTATTGCAGATACGATAATTAGGACTTGTGCACGCTGTGTCTATCCCGGAAGTATAAGCCCTAATTGTCTAGATTCTGAATCTACAAAGTGTATGAAATCTAATACTGTCATACAATTACCGGGTAATCCGTGGATAGCTAATACCAGGGTGGGTGTTTTGACAGAATAAACTCAATTATAGTAATTAACCGAAACATAGTAAAATCTGATATCGAACAATCGGAAAACTAGTGCAAACAATATTTTCCGAACAAACCGAATTAATAACCGAATATATCGTAGTATGATTTGAACATTTCATTTATTAGTGCTGCTATTTAAAATTTACCGAATACCGCTCATTACGCTGAGACCTGTTTGATTCGTACTTTTCCGCCAATTGATCATTCTGAATCATTCATCAACCGATCCCGTACTGCTGAATGGAATATAGTGACCGAACTTATCGTGGAGTTGATATCTTGAAAGAGTTTTCATTTACCGTTTGAGCTTCATTACATTTTCCGTCTGGGTGTAATTTTGTGAAATAATACCGTTCAATTGCATTTAAATTGATTATTCTGAAAGTGTACTTGTTAAAATCATTATATATTTTAATATTTGGAATTCCCTGTTTTATTGAATTATTTCTGCTCCATCTTCAAACGAGCTAGTTATAACCAGGTATCAATTGTAATTAAAGCCTACAATTTCGATACTGTTTTCTGCCCATTGGACTCTGGTTATACTCCACTGTAGCTACCCTAGGGACAAGGCTATCTATAGATAGCATAGTTACAAGCCTTGTGGTGAAGACCCTAGCAGAAGTCTTCAAAAAGGAGTAAACCTTTGGGAAAAATCTGACGCCCGAGGATTCGAAGCTTATCGCAGTAAGCAATTTACCGAAACGTCGCGAGGACACGTTATATTATAATAGAAAAACTTTTATTGAAGACAATGTCAGGTAAGAAAAAAATTAAAGCATATTATAATACATAATTTTTTTTTGTGAGCTGTAATGTTTAATTATATTATACTATAGTATAAACTTATTGAAGTATTCCATTTTCAGAAAATTATTTACGAAATATTAAGAAAAAAAATTTTTTATAAAAAAAAGAAGGTATTATGAACTAAAATATGCATGTGAGATCAATCACATCAGGTGAAAGTCAAAATACAACTGAACATATAATATGTAATTATTTATTTTTAGTAAGTAATTTTTTTTATATTTTTCAAAGATAAAATTTTGTGTATGATGCTTTCTTACTTACTCTAATATATACATATAGCAGCATTAACATAATAACGTATTTCATAATACAAAACATTTAACGTTGTGGTGGATCACAAAAATGGTTTATGACAATATATACTGTAAATGGCCAGAAAATGAATGAATCATATAAAAAAATTGCAACGCACATGAACCACATTAAAGAACATAAAATAAACTTCAATTTGAGCCTACAAGAGTACGCTCAGACTTTTTTGACAAAAGGAGGAGCTACTTTAAAATTTGGGCCGAATTGGCCAAATTTGAATTATTATCGAAACTGTTCAATATTTTCAGCCCATATTCGGAACACTCATCATGACTTCCACGATCTACTTTTTTACCACATTTCATTCAATTTGGTTTCAATTTGGTCAAAACAGCCTAATTTGAATTGTTGCTCCAAAAAACGTATAAGTAATATACCAGGGGAGTAAACGGAACGTCACGAAATTTAGACTCAAGGCTCCTCAAATACCAAGACCGAGAGAGTACCAATTCCAAATCTTAGTCGGAAGTCTAAGGGGTTGAAAAAAGATAAAACTCCAAAACTGACCTAAAAAAAGAGCATAAAACCAGTTTTTTGAAGGTTATACATGGTTCCACCCGATATTGATATTAGACATTTTGGGATCGTTTCATTTTTATCACAAGATATAATTTTTTCCAGGTCGCTAACCTCTATCAAATTTTTACGAATCTCATCTTATTTTTTCGTAGATTGACTCCCCCAATATATTACTGACGCCTTCAACGTAGGAGGCAGCAAACTGGATTGAAGATCCATTGTAAAAACATGTTTGGCGTTCTCCTTATCTCTATCTTTCTTTTTTCTTGCGGCACTTTCCCTTTCTATATGTTTCTTAAGCTTCTTTGTTCAGTATTTCCTGGCTTAAAATTATGCACACATCGCATTGATGTTTCTTCGGATGAAATAAATTTAAATCACCAAATTATTATTAGGGTTGTTTCCTTTCTCTTCGCAGTATTTCCTATACTGATTTTATAATAACATCTTAGATTGCCTATTAGTTCTAGATACAATTTGTTCAAATTTGCTCTACAATAATGCGATTCCATCTTTGGAAGATCTTGTGTTAAGTACGAGCCTACTTAAATAATAATAAGATGATGCTAGTGGGGGATAACTACCTCAGCCGCTAGTCTCTAGTAACCATCAAAACACCAAAACAGTAAAATTTCATATTCGGTTCAACTATCCAGATATAGTAAAAGAGTCTAAGAACCATTCTGTTCAGCATTGTTATAAGTTTGTTGTTTGTGGTTGTAATATAGATTTCATAATTATCAAGTGTTTTTAATTCAACGTAAGAGTTTATGTTATCTGAATCAAAATTAAACTGGTCCTTCGAAATCCTCCCTCATCAATGAGTACGAAATATTGGTCCGATCGAGTCGGATCGTGACAGCATATGTGATTACATTCAAGGAAAAATAATCAACATCAGAACTCCCCGGTCCAGAGGGTCGCATCAGTTGCTGTCAACAGAAATCAAGGTAGGCTTTTATTCTTGTTAAAATCGTTTATGATTTCCTCATCGCATATAATGATGGAAAACAACATCAAAGTTCTGATTGCTGGGCGTGGTCTAGTTAAAGCTGCGGTAACTGGAATTGAAACTTTTGTCGATAAATTTACCAATGTTGACGATATTCATCACCTGAAAACTCGTTTACCGAATCTCCAAAATGTATTTAAAGAATTTTCTGTTATTCAAGATCATCAAATTGAACTCTTCAAGATTAAAATGAACTTGCAGAACAAAGAAAAGAACATTTCAAAGAACGCGATCACTTTGATGCAAAATATTAAGTGGTACAGGTCAATTGCGCCCCTCAAAGGTACCTAATAGTTTTATGGTAGCAATGTGCCCGATTAATCAATAGGTCGATTGGGCCCCGAATTCAGTTTAGGTACCTGCTTAGGAATTCCCAACACCCACCCCTGTTTTGTCACCCTTTCATGATATTCAATAATTATTCATTTGTCGGCTGTTTGTGCTTACGAATGTTTTAAATTTATAGTTTTACTTACATTAAAATGGAGTCAATGATCAGTGAACGTGGAAAAAAATTATTTATCGTTGATAAGTATACTTTTCGAAAAAATAAGGAAACGGCGTCAGGAGTTACCTATAGGTGTACGAAAAACGGCTGTCCGTCTTCAATTTCTGTCGATAAGACAAAAGAAGTGCTTTTTAAGAGAAACGGGGAACATAATCATCCCATCAATGAAAAATGATAAGTAAAGGTGAGTCAAGTTTTTTAATACATCTAGCTCTCTGGAAAACATCGATATCGATTTGTGGGCTCGCGCTGATAGAGATTTCTTTTGGGTTTTCAAGTTATACTATTTTAATGAAGTGTTGTAAAACAGGTGGTTGGGGCTCAATCGTCCTTTGTTGTAGGAAGGACCTAGGGCGCAATTGTCCCATATTACTTTATTACATGCACAATTTCTTCTGACCGCGGGGCTCAATCGTTCATTGTCCATATTATGATTTAGACGCACGCGTTTTGAAGATAATTGAGGAAGAATCTGTATCGGCTTCACAAAGTAATATTCCAAAACAATTAAATCAATCGTAAGTACGTCTAAATCCCGTACGGTCACCCACGTTAGATTTACCGTCATTTTCAGGAAATTACTCTGAATGGACGGCTTCCGCTGATACTTTTAATTCCTTAATTCATAACAGTAATTTGTACAGTAAGGTTGAAAAATCGCATTATCTCGAATCCTGTGTAGAAGGTGAAGCTCAGAAGGCAATCTTATCAATTTCGATTACTGAAGACAATTATATCATCGCATATGAAACTTTGAAAAACCGATTTGATAATAAACGACTTATTGTACAAGAGCATGTCTTGGCGCTAATGAAAGGACATCATTCAGTCCACAATTCTGCAACGTCTATGAGAAATTTATTGAATATCGTAACCATTAATACACAAGCATTAAAGTCAAGAGGTAGAAAAATGGGATGCGCTTATTGTTATGACTATAGTTTTGAAATTCGATTTTGTGTCGAGACGGAAATGGGAATGAACTCTATCTAACGAAATACCAACTTTAGAGCAATTAATAAGTTTCATGAACAAGAAATCATTTTTATTAGAATCACTCAACTTCAAGGAATATCTCAATCATAAACCAAGTAACCAAGAGACAATTATAACCGATTTCCAAACAATGTCAGTGAACCGTCATCAGCAACAAGTGGCAATACAAATTTAGTTAAGGAATGTAACCCAATACAGTGTTTTTTGTGTAATGAGCCACATGATATTTATCAATGTACAACATTTTTGAATCTCAGTATTCCTGAACGCATTAATAAAATTCGCCGCTTGAAATTGTGTTCAAATTGCCTCAGAAAAAATCATTCCGTTGATAGTTGCAAAGCTGCAAATTGACAATGTAACCAGAAGCACAATTTATTGATCCATGTAGAAGGTTCTACGGGATCACTGAAAACAATTGCAACACATGTTAAGGATACCATTCCAAATCAAGTCTTGTTATCAACGGTTCAAATTTATGAACAGGTAAAAGAAAACAGTCCCATTCTGAGTCGCGCCGCTTTATTGAATATGGGCTCTCAATAAAATTTTATCACAAAAAAGTTATGTGATAGATTACAATTGAATTATTTAGATGTTCAAGGAGAAATCTTGGGAGTGAACGGATCTCGCAGTGAAGTTAATAAATTAGATATAAATTCTCGGGAAATAGGTCACATTAACACTTATGTTTTATATTTTAGTCTTTACGTACGTTTCGGTCTCACGACCATCATCAGAAGACTTATTATTCCAATAACCTGATTACTTAGAACTAAATTGTATTAGCACAAATCGTTCTTATCGCACCAATTTCGTCTAAAATGTCAACGTCGCCAAAACGAACAGAAGCACGAAATCGAAATTGTAACACAACAATGTTATAAGTATAATATATCAGTAATCCACTATTTAGTAGAACTCTCAAAAAATATGAACACATTTCATCATAGTCTATGAACGACTAACAAACGAGACGAGTTCAAGTATTTACTTTCGAACCAGATGTCACGATTTATTAGGTAATAAAAGAAGGTCTGGCCTCTGAGATATACTTTCGACAGTTCTAACCAAAATACACTTTTGATATTATAAGGACGGAAGTAGGAATTTGCAAGATTAATAATTAATTAAGTTAGTATGAATATGACTTAGTGTCTGAACGTCAGTCCTATGATTTACAAATTTGGAGTCACGTTTTGTGTGAATCATCTCCAGAATAGATCTTTTATAATAATTGGTTTCCTTAGTAAAAATATTAACATTTTTGTAATCAATAATTGATTAATTCTTTGTAATCAGTAATTATTGATTACAAAAATGTTAATATTATAACTAACCTCACCTAATTTCAGCAAATTCTATGAGGTCATATACACTTCTTTATAATCTCAGCGTATTTTCGTAAAACCGCATCTTGGCGTCTACAACATATACGAAGCTTTCATATTACAGCATTGAATAGCATCAAAAAACATTGGGCAGTACGGTGAGCAATATTTTGGACAAATATTCGGCACAGCAATGGGATCTCCTATTTCTGCTACCATTGCTACCCTCGTTATGGAATGCCTAGAGAAATCGGTTATAAGTTCATTAGATTTTCAGCCCTTATTCTTCAAACGGTATGTAGATGATTCCCTTATGTGTGTTCCCAACGATAAAATTCAGTATGTGATTATTAAATTTAACAATTTTCACTGTAAGCTTCAATTTACTCGTGAAATAGAAGTGAACAAAAACATAAATTTCCTAGATATGAACATTAAGCATGATGCAGGTGGAAAAATAAAAACTTCTTGGTTTACTAAATAAGTTTGGTCTCAATGTTATCTTCACTTCAATTCCGTTGCACCAGCTTGTTATAAAAAAAGATAAATAAACAGCCTTACAGACCGCGCGGTTAAATTGTCCCACCCAGAGTACCGTCCCAAAAATTTGAAAATTGATCGTGATACACTGGAAATGAATGGCTACCCAAAATCATTCTTCAATCCTATCATTGAAGAGAGAATAAACAAAATCTATAATGATTCGTCATATAAAAATAACATGAAAGGTAATACAGGCAATTATGTAACTTTACCATACATTCCGGAGACCTCAGAGAGAATTAAGAAATCTTTGAAAAAGTACGATATAAATGTTGCGCATAAGCCTACTTACTATGTTAGGGAATATTTCTCAAATCTAACACCTGTAATACCTGAAGATAAACAAACCCACACAGAATATAAATAGAATTGTTTAGATTGTGATGGGACTTATACTGGAATCTCTAAACAATAATTACAAAAAAGAATGTACCTATGGCCATAAGTATAGCACAAGAAACAAAAGCTTAGAAAATTCCACCGCCCTTGCTAAACATTGCTTTGATAACATCAATTCGATTACAAAAATGTTAATATTTTAACTGAGGAAACCAATTATTATGAAAGATCTATTCTGGAGATGATTCACATAAAACATGACTTCAAATCTGTAAATTTCGCAAATTCCTACTTGCGTCCTTATAACGTTAAAGCATATTTTAGGTAGAATTTTCGAAACTATATCTCAGAGGCCAGACCTCCTTTTATTACCTAATAAATCTTGACATCTGGTTCGAAAGTAAATACTTGAACTCGTCTCGTTTGTTACCTAGTCGTTCATAGACTATGATGAAATGTGTACTTTGAGAGTTCTACTAAATAGTGGATTCTTGATATATTATACTTGTAACATTGTTGTGTTACAATTCCGATTTCGTGTTTTTGTTCGTTTCGGCGACGTTGGCATTTTAGACGAAATTGTGTGCGATAAGGACGCTTTGTGCTGATACAATTTAGTTCTAAGTAATCAGGTTATTGAAATAATAAGTTTTCTGATGGTGGCCGTGAGACCGAAATGTACATAAAGACTAAAATATAAAACATAAGTGTCAATGTCACCTATTTCCCGAGAATTTTTATATAATTCATACCTGGGTCGAGAATCTTTATTATTAATAAATCAGTTAAACTTGAATTCAATTCTAAATATAATTCGAAGAAATGTAACATCAATTGTTTTGATTTTAGCGAAATTACTCAACGATTACCGGAAATATCAAAAGAATTAAACGAGATTCACATTCCTTCAAACATATGTTTGAGTGATTCAGAATTTCACGAATCCAAAGAGATAGATTTATTACTAGGGGCTGAGTTATTTTGGCAAATTCTTGAAAAGGGTCAAATAAAAGACAACGATGGTCTTATTCGTTTTCAAGAAACCAGCCTGGGTTGAATTGTTGGCGGAGTGGTTCATAGTCATAAACCTAGGCCTATTACAATTTATCGCTAAGGGCATTACATAAGCAATTGAAGGCATTCTGAGGAATGGACCAGTGGCCTGCCGACACAGGGGCAGATGTCAAAAATGGAACAGATTATTGTGAAACACATTTTGTAAACACTCATAAACGGGATCAAAATGGTCATTTTATTGTGAAACTTCGTAAATAATATTGAAATACTCGGCAATTCTAGAAATCTTACACTCAAACGATATTTTGCATTAGAAAATAAATTAGAACACAATAGTAACTTGAAACAACGCATCGTGGCTTTAATTTTCCGAATTAATTCCTGGATGAAGATTTGATATTAAGAGTAGGTGAGCGATTACGTAATGCAGATATTAATTATAATCAAAAAAACCCAATTGTACTACCTAGACATCCTATTCCCAAATTAATAATAGCTCAAGAACATCAAAATTCAATGCATGCAGGGCCGACCGCAACCTTAGCGTCGTCAATTAGATTGAAATTTTGGCCATTGGCTGGTTACGATCAAGTACGACACGTCATACGTAATTGTTAACTGCTGCTAAACGGGTTTTCTCTTTCGTTTGGGACCCTCAGTTGCATTCAGATCTTGTCTCCCTAAAGCCTATGAATCTATCCATACGTTGTCTCCAAGATGTTCACTTGGTTCATATTCTTCGTCATCGCTATTTTCGATTTGTCCTGACTCTTGTTTAGTCTTATCTAACTTCTTATTCAATATTATCTGTAGACCTTAACGATTTCTTGGCTATTATTTCTGTACGTGAACTTTTCATTTTTGCTTTAATATTCGGATCTTCTATTTTTCATATTTCAGTTAAATTTGTTTAATTGAAATTTAAATGTTATGGCTATGACCGGGTAGTGATACAAAATCCAATGTTTCATTTGATGCATGGTAGCATTGATTAACATACACTAATCAATGAAGGTAGTAACATATGTGCGCCATCTTAATGAATGGTTGCTTGCGCTGCCGTCAGTAGGTAGAGCGTTTCTGGAGTGTTCGTACTGCATCGTTAGAAAATTATTCATCAACAGGCATGTGATGTTATTTTGGGTATTTCTCTTTCTTTTTACAATCGACTAACAATTTTGTTCTGTTATAATTTGTTTGAGTACATCGCAATGCCCTTCCTTTCAGGTGTGTTTGTGGTCGAAAAGTTTCCCATCATAAGTTGTAATTTAAGACTATATGTTATTGTAGTGCTTTCGAGGTAAAAACGAGTGAAGTAAAAGGGGGACTACGCGGCTCCACCTCATACTCCATTGGTCAATCATTACTGGTTATTTTTCCTCAATTCGATAATGTTTTCAATATCTATTTCATATTTTCAGTTTGTGAAATGGTAAGTAATTATCAGGAAAATAAAACTAACAACAATGCTTCCAGTACTTGGGTAGGAATATATACGAATTTCTATTCTGATATACCTAACAGTGGATACACAATAACACTTTAAATAAGAAATAATCACCCTCATCCACTAAAAGTACTATTAAAGTACTGAGAACATTTCGGCTTCCATGTTGCCATCGTCAGAGAAAA